>JBBPQL010000481.1:0-24621 GCA_038092515.1 Boletus subparvulus | reverse complement strand
GCCTACTGGAAAGAAAGAGAAAGAAGACTGACTCGTTGACTCCTTCGTTTGTTCTTCAACCTCTCTCTGGCTTGCCCAGTGACGTTTTCCCTCTCCCTCCCCGCGAGTTCGCATCTAGGTTTGGCTATACTTAACACCTCGGTGGTGTTTTCGTGTACCATCATTGGGGACCACCTTAATGCCGTGTGGTCCCCCGCCCAAGTTGATACACAATGTTAGTACCAACCAGTCCACGTTCGGGGTACTCGCATTTCCCTCTCCGTCTGAACAAGCTTCAAACATCACGGGAATCCAGCAATTATGGCCTAGCGATGTACACACTGTGATGTGAGAAGATCTGAGAACGACGGGAATGATGAAATAGTCGTACCAGGCGGGCATCGCGGCCTGAGGCACTCAGAGTCAGACTCAGAGTTTTGCAAGGCCGGTGTGCGAGCTGAGACTCGGTGTCATACTTACCTCCGACGATCCGAAGTTTTGGCTTCTTGAGTCGGATCTAGAACTGCAACACAATATCCAACATTGATATTGTCCGACACGTCGTAGGATTCCAACGACCATGACAGCATCCGAAGGTTTTGTTTCTCAGAGATGGATACAATAACCAGAATAGATCTCTCATGCCATTGTCTAGGCAAAGAGCAGCCGGCCACGGATGCAGTGCGACGAGAAATCGGAAGCGTAGTAAAGTCAACTTCGTTTTGTACGCCGCGCGTCTTCTTCTGTTCAGTTCTCGTCAGTGTCAATGGTATGGAGTGCCTTCTTTCATTTCACTCCCTCAAATCCCCTCTCTTTTCGTGGCCTATGGGTACAGGGCCAAAAAGACCAAGGACAAGGAGCTCGAAGGCCTCGACTTAACCAGAGACATGATATGACGAAACCTGTGACCTTGGCAGTGGTCATACGGCCAGCTAGTAAGCCAGAACGCTTGGGCTCTACCACTAAGCTGCGCTTTCAGTGGCCATTGGCTTCTTGAAATTGTTCCTATTGTCGCCGTTGGAAAAGTGTCGTTCCGAGCGGCTGGCCAGTGTGTAGGACCAGCATTTTGGTATGGTCCATCGGTATCATGCGGGGTCGTTGCTGGGACTGTGAGGCATATTTTCCAGTATGAGCATCCCACATCCGCATAGGTTTCGATTAAAGCGAGAGTCGTCACGGTGCTCCACTCCGGCGCTTTCCTGGAGAAGAGCAAGAGCACGTTAGTGTTGGACTTACGCTTACAATTATATCGTAATTGTGTGACAAGCTGCTCCTCTTTGCAGTATAATTGTGGTCTACGGCCGTTGGATCAAAACACACAGGTTCAAATCTATCAGTTGGGGCTTCGTGGGCGTGCCACATTGACCAAACAAGGCCACACAGCCGTCTCAGTCATCCAGAGGTATCAACCAGACTGCTCCTCCAGTGTCGAGCCACTTGACATCTTTCTCTTTCTTCCCCCATTTTCCCCTCGAGAAAGCCAAAAGTCCGAGTGCCGTATTTCAGACCATCAGCCTCAGCTCAATCTTTACCAACAACAAGGCTCATTATCCAAGATCTCGATTTGTCGCACCCGTCAGCTCGCACGCTGCTATGCGAGAAGCAAACTTTGCTTTTCCAGCCCAGAATAGGGCCTGTGTCTGTATTTCATCCCAGCTCTACGATAGAAGAGGTCTGTTGTCTCCGTTTCTCCCCATATTTTTTCTGAGTTCAATTCCATTGGTAGCACTCGACACCACCTCCCCGTTGCCACTATTTAACTCGCTTCACCATCTTACCTATTTAACATCGACTTCCCCTCGAATACGCGAAATCATGACGATGGATGGCGGTTTGGAGCGTCTCGTGCGCATTCTGCACGACTTTTGCATCTGCCCACCACCGCCAGAGAACCCGAACGTCATATACGGTCTCTCTCCGCCCAACACACGTCCTCCGAAACTGGTGCCCACACTTAACCCGCCGACCTTCGACAAGCATGCCGCATACCGGTTTTCACTCGCCTTTCAATGCGTCGTTAATATCGGCGTGAGAGGGAGCGAGCCGATCCGAAGCCGTGTCGTGCAAGCTGGGACCCTGGATGTTGTTGGCTGCATCCTCGAAGCTTGGTTGGCAAACAAGGGATTTGCGGTTGGTCCGAGCTCGAGTGCCACTGGTTTACCGAGGGAATCGCGCGAGCAACGTCTCGCCAGGCGACAGGCGCTGGCGGAACAAAGACAAAGAGATGGTGCCGCAGAGCTAACAAGGGCTCTACAAAGGCAGATCGCTGCTGGGGAGTCTATTCGTCAGGAGCGTATCAACGCCAGGAACATTGATGAAGTAGATCGCATTCTTTGTCAATGGGGTTTTGGATACTAACGACCCCCTTTCAGGATGTCTCGATGGTGGATATATCGGTTGATGGAATGTCCTCTGACATCTCGGTCATCGTGGACGCGTCATCACAAACAATGTCTGTAACGGTCACATCACACGAGCGGCCATCATTTGGCCGACATTCATCCCGCGAGATCGATACTTCCACTGAAACCTCGACCAATGCAACACCGTCATCTAGAACCACTACCGCCACAGTCGTTGTGAATAGTCGTGAACGCAGTGGCACGATCATCGCCCGTCCCATGTGGGATGAACCACCCGGAACAAACCTCACCGTTAGGTCCCGCCCGCTTCGCCCCCGTACACGGATGCCTACGTCCCCCGACGAATCAACGGACAACTCACGTCCCGAGACGGAAACTGAGGATGATGGCGACGCGGACGTAGAGATGGACCAATTCCAAGATACTGACGATACCACCGGTTCTGCGCATGTAACCCTGCCTCGTGCTCCCCGACCTCCGGCCCGTTCAATGACACAGCGCCGACGCACGGTAGGGATAATAGCCGATGACCCGGAAACAGCTCCATTGGAAGTGAACGCCGATGCACATATTATTATCAACCATGGACAGGGGGGCGGTGTGGATGGCGAGGGTGTCGGCGTGGTTGGTGTGGAGGATGGCATTGTGTCGTTGGAGCCCAACGACGATTTTGCGATGGGTGCACCGCCTGGTGCTCCTGGTGCCATGGACGAAACCATGCCTCGGAACATGCTTGGCATGGATGCGCCTGTGCTAGATAGACGCCCACGCACAGCCGTTGATGCAACGCCGCGAGCGACGGTGGTAGCGCTTCCGCCCTCTGGTCCTGCCGCCGCTGTACCTGGCGGTACGGTGTTCGGCGGCGCCACTGGAGTCACTCGCGATCCCGCAGCTGCTCAACCAATTTCCACCCCCTTAGGGCGCACGCCAAGCCATGTGCATCACCATCGTGATACTGATTCGGGGCCATACAAGGACGAAGATGTTTTGCTCAGTCTGCAACTTTTGGCTTACCTGAGCAAGTACCCGCACGTCAGACAAGCGTTTTACAAGCAGCGGGTATCGTTTCATCCGGCCTCAGCCAATCTTCCTACCAATCGCGCCGCTCAACAACCGGTTGCTGGCCCAAGTACGGCACGGACGGCGCTACCCCAACCCGCTAAGGAAATCCACGGCTTCTTCCGCGCGTTCGCGTCTGCTACTGCGAGAGGGAAAGAGAAAGAGAAGGTACCTGCTGCGACGACTAGTCCTGTGACGACGACGACGTCTCCGCGGATGACGAATGTCTTTTCCCTTGTTGAACGGTTCACGTTCCGGCCAAGCTCGTCGGAGAACGATTTGCCCAACCCTCCTCCAAAGCTCCCTCCAGAGATTCAATATTGGGCAGGTGTTATAATGAGGAATGCATGTCGGAAAGACGACAGTAGGGGTGGTATTAGGCAATGTGCCAACAGTGAGTCCCTTGTCTCTGCACTGGGTTATTCATTTGCCAATCGGACTGTCTTTCAGTGCTTTGTGGCAAATGGGAATCGTATCCTCGAGAGTTTGCCAAGTGTAGGCGATGTCGAAAGGCAAAGTATTGTGGAAAGGAATGTCAGAGTACGGCGTGGAGTGAGGGACATCGGTTTTGGTGCAGTGCCAAAGACGGAGAGGAGTTTGAGGAGCTGGCGCACGATCATGTGCATGGGATAGATGGGACCGATGGGAGCGTCGTGGCACGGTTCGAAAGGCGAGCGGAGAGGGAGCGTCTTGCGCGAGAAAGAGCAGCGGCACCAGGTATTCCGCTTCCGGTTAACCAAGTCCAACTGGTACTTCCGAACGTGCCTCCTCCGGCAGCACAACCATCGAGACAACGTGTGACGGCGTTGCCTCCACATATGCCTCAGCCTATGCCTTCCCCGACACCGCAAGCGTACGCGCAACTACGCAATCGAAGGAGAGCAGAGACTGTCTCGGGGGCGACGACTGTCGTTGGGATGACCCCCCAGGGGCGACCAGTGTATCGGCATGAAGTTGCGTGGCTCGCTGGTGGTCGGGGACGGGATCCAGAGGAAGGTACGGGAGGTGGTACTCCCGGGCCGGCACATCCCCATGCACCACTAGCGAACATGATCTGGGAATCGGCTACGCAGGGCGATAACGACATAGTATTAGGGTGATCTCGTCTCATCACCCTCACTGATTTTTTTCATGGATCATTTTCTTTCCCCACCTCCCATCCAATCGACTTTCCTTTCCGTGGCTCAGCCCACGGCTGTTGCTTTTCTATATACTACGCAGCTGCCCCTTAGGCTTCATCCACTGCATCCATCGATTCAGACCATCTCTCATTTGACCCCATGAACCAAACGATCCTACCACCATTGCACGTTGCCACTACTATCTACAGATATAAATTCGTTGTAGACCTTACCTGTCACTCGTTCAATACTCGCCGTTTGTCTCTACATACCATACCTGCTACACGATGACTGCCACTACCCCCCACACCATCATTCCGATATTAGCTACTGGGTTGGTAACCATTCCTGGCTTGCTCTCGAGCATCGTATGTATTCCTCTAACACCATGCCGGTAGATCCAAGTAAAATTAAAATACCATGCTGTATCAGCTATGTCTTGGCCAATGTAGATCAAGGACAACTAGCAAATATAGTGGCACAAGCGTGTGATTCGATCGGGGAGCGGAGAGAAGACATTCCCACGCACGTCTGTTCTCCCAAGCTTACGGTCCTTCCTGCGTTTCGTGTCTCGTCGTCGCACACAATTTACAACTGAACCGCCATGTCCGTCCGTGTCATCGGTCTCGCTCCCTTTCTCAGACGATCTGTATTTGCGCCTCAATTCGGTGCGTTGTCAAGGAATTAGGGTTGTTTGAGTCCTGACGTTGCGAGGACATTGCTTTGTAGCTAGGAATCAGGTTGTGCTGCGATCTGTGATTGGAAAACGGTATGGCCACTCGTTGGGTTTGCATGTTCGCGCAGAATGGACTCAATCAACTTTCTCGTCTCGTGGTCTTAGTGGCGTACAGACACAATCGCTTCCTCAGTCCGCTTCGCAGGGAATCCTAAACGAACAACGTTTGAAGCGGCCTTCGAGTCCTCATTTCACTATCTACCAGCCCCAATTGACTTGGTTGGGTTCTATCGCGCACCGAGTAACCGGTGCATCGCTCAGCGCACGTGAGTTTCCCTTCTTACCGTCGGTTTGACATGTATTGCTATGATATTGACGACGTGACGTTCTAGTCCTTTACGGATTCTCCCTCGCATACCTCGTTGCCCCAGGCACGTTCGACAGTGCCCACGTGATCGAGTTTGTGGCGGGATTGCCCGACTATGTGAAGACGTCTGCCAAGGTGGTGCTTGCGGTGCCGTTTGCATTTCATGGGTGGAACGGCATACGCCATCTCGCGTGGGATTTGGGTAAATGTATGTCCTTGTTTTTGTCCCCGCTGTGTTGGATTTTTTTTCTTGGTTTGATCCGTAGACGAGACTGACTTACTGTTGCGATCTAGTCATGACCGTGAAAGGCGCATATCACACTGGATATGCCGTCCTCGGTGCGACGGCACTCTCGACCGTGTACCTCGTGTGGTGGTAATGGCGCGGGTTCGAGTCGGTTCGAGTCGAGGACATGGATGTGAATATACATGCGCGTCTGTCGTCCTTTTTTTACTCCATTCAAGCTTGGAAAATAAACCGGATTTGTATCTACCCATGCATGATGCTTTTCATCTCGCGCCGTTTTTCTGGGACATTTCTTGGCATTTGTTTCGAGCGAGTAATTTGTGATATCGCATGGTGTTCGGCGGGGGAGAGCTTGTCGGGGTCCTACGTGTTATCGGCGTTTGCGATTTAGCTGAATATTTATGATCAACTCCTCCAAAGGGGGCACTCCTCGACGTCCCAAGCCGCATACTGACTTGCACATGAGAATGGCTTTCACAGGAATCGAACCGCAAGGGTTTGCTGTTCCAGCTAACGACTCTATGGCCTCATGGCGCCCGGATGCTGCCTTGTTCCAGCCAGCCACGGACGTAGGCTGTCGCGATACGGTCACCCAGTCCAAGTCAAGTCTGTCGAGAACCTCCAAGAAAGGGCCCATGCCCATGCGCAAGTGCAGACGGCGCTACCGCACAGACTTGCGTCTCCCGTCGTATTTACTCAACAAAGTAGCCCCTGCTGCTTCAGAACGTATGCGTATGCCTTGAGGATCATGCTTGCCAACGAGGATGAACTCTTTGCTCTTGTTTTTAACCCCGGTTTTGTCGACTATAGCCTCTATGCTATGGACAGGTGTATTCTGTCCGTGGAGTCGATTTGCTAGATGTGATTCGCCCTCAGAGATCAAGCCTGAGGAAACGACTCGCGATTCTCACACGAATGGAGTTTGGGACAACGACGAGGATTTCACTTCCAACGCTAGAGATAAATTTTTGAATGGCCAGTTAGGTTTGCAAGCACTTTCATCGCTCAGCGGGTTCTGATGAGTACTTATAGAAAACAATGGATTACAGGTGAAATGTCGCACAAAGATGCTCAGATGGTTAGTGTGCTCGCGAGCTCGGTTATTGCCGACATCCACTGGAAGCATGGTGTACGGCATTGCCCCACGTACCGGGGACTGCCTACTAACGCTGCCGGCCATCAGCCTTCCACTGGATGATAGGATGGACCGATAGATCTGTGTCAGACCAACATATCAACCCCGCTTCCATTGTCGTCATTGTCCATGTCGGCCAACACCACTAATATCAGATGATAATCAGTCATCACAATTACTGCATTGTAAAAAGGCGCCAAAGTGTTCATACCACAGTTTGAATAATGACCGCATTGCTAACAGCCACATGAGATGTGCCTATTTGGTCGTGAAAGAAATCGGGGCCCACAATCCCACCCATTTACAGTAATTTCCGTCCAAGTCGAACAAAAGGGATTGGATGGTCTTGCGATATAAAAGACCCTCCCCTCAGGATTGGTGAAGAGAGCATCAGTTGTCTCCTCAGATCCAACGTTTACACACACCCTCAAAGGCGATGTCTGAAAGTAGTAAGTCGCTCTTGCGCATCGTCGACACTGTCTCACCACCCACTAGCACCTACAGCGCCCGTCACAGGATATCCTTTCCCAACGGTACTCGACCCCGTGCAGGTCCCTCCAGGATGCTTCCCCATCGAAGTCGTCCAATTTTGGCGCGGCGAGTACAAACCAGGCCATCCTTTACCCTTGCACTGGTCCATCGTCGTCCGCACGTCCGCAGAACGCGGGAACTGCCACGAGATTGTTGGTGACATGGACACATACACGACGCAAGACCGCTTCAATATCCCGCTCCAGAACGGCGAGGACTGGCGGGGCAGCCATGTCGCCGGCTACGTTTCGCCGACTCGGTTGGATGATTTGTTGAACCACATCGCGCTCGTACCAGTGATCCGCCATCGCTGGGGCTGGAACTGCCAGAATTGGGTGTACGACGTGTTGAAGGGGCTGAAGGATCCCGAGTTGTATACGGACGCGAAGCTAACCTTTGGGAAACTGCAGACACAGATGTGGTCACTTTTAGAGGCCTGGGAAGTGGGAGACATCTAAGGAGGCGGCCGAGAACGTTGACGATGCGTGACGTGGACTGTGTATGAAGACTGTATCTGTACCATAAACCGTCCAAAGTGATTGAGATCATGATGATGTTGTTCAAGTTGTGTCTGGATCGTTTATGTAACTCTTTCCGAGTGACGTAAAGACATGCGCCGAATCATACTACCAAGTAGTAGTAGCCCGAGCAAGTACTGCTGCTACCCAATCATTTGTAGACCACATGTACTAATCTGCAACGCAGTGTGTAACGTTATCGTTTGACTACTGATCTACCACCGGCCATTTGGAAGCTGTGATTACCAGTCAGGAGACTACCTCGGCTAATGGCGGATCACCTGGTCGATGCACTGGCACCATGCAGAGGGCGACCTCGTACAAACCTACAGGTGACAGCGCGGAACACGAAATATTTAAATGTGATATATATACCAGTACAAGCAGAAGACTTAGAAGGCGCTTAGGGTAGCTACTTTCAGCGACGTCCACTCAGGCTGGTGTCCACCCAGAACTTGAACGCGGCAGGCGTGTAGTCGATCGACAGCCCGGGAGCAGTGGACCTCAGTCAATCGATCAACGGAACAAACAAGACATATATATTGATTTCGTTTTACATGGAAATGCTCTGACGGTGTGATACTGACGATGCTGACGTGTGTTTCATCGACTGCACGTTGACCGTTTGAACATTGGTCTCGGGCCTCGGCGCATTTGACGTTGGCGTTCTCGACACGTCAGACGGTAACGACCAAACGACATAGCACAATGGAAGGACGTGTACATAGGTCTGCCCAACAAGCCACTACACATTATCTGGCTCCTTGTATGAGAGCCCGGCCGAGCACCATTAGCTCCACCGTGACATGAGAGTAGGACGGACCAATAGATTAGATTAGATTCAGACTTCAATAGGCTTCAATGCCGGACATGCCTATAATCGGTGTCACCAATATCGCACGATAATCAGTCACCACATGTAACGGCGTCAAAATACCACAGCTTGATTAACGACCACATTGGCATAACAAAGGAGCCGTGCCTCTGTGGAGCCATGAAAGAAGTCGTGTCCACAAACCCATTTTCCGCCCACACCGAACAAAGAGAATGGATGTCAGTCCTGCGGTATAAAAAGCTACTCCTCAAAAGGTGAAAGACATCCTACAAACACCAGTGCGACGTCATCAGATCCAACATTTGCAATACAGACCTACCCTCACACATCCTCAAGGACGATGTCTGGAAGCAGTAAGTCGCTCTTGCGCGTCGTCGGCTGCTTATTTCATCATCCACTGGCACCCGCCACAGAATATCCTTTCCCAACGGTACTCGACTCCGTGCAGGTCCCTCCAGGGTGCTTCCCCATCGAAGTCGTCCAATTTTGGCGCGGCGAGTACACCCAAGGCCGTCCACTGCCCTTGCACTGGGCCATCGTCGTCCGTACGTCTGCAGAACGCGGGAACTGCCACGAGATCGTTGGCGACATGAACACATACACGACGCAAGACCGCTTCAATATCCCACTCCAACAGCGCAAGGACTGGCGGGGCAGCCACATCGTCGGCTACGTTTCGCCGACTCGGTTGGATGATCTGCTGAATCATATTGCACTCGTGCCAGTGGTGCGTCAACGGTGGACTTGGAACTGCCAGAATTGGGTATACGACGCGTTGAAGGGACTCGGTGATCCCGATCTGTATACGGACGTGAACCTGACGTTTGGGGCACTGCAGACACAGATGTGGTGCCTCTTGGAGGCCTGGGAAGTGGGAGATATCTAGGCAGATGGCCCGGCATGTTGATAATGAACAAACGATATGAATCTGCTTATGCAAACATAACCGAGATGTAGCAATATGTGTGACCTGCTGAAACAGTCTTGAAACTTGAATTTTAGGACGTCCTTGTCACCGCTATCTAGGGTAACCCTGGACAAAATTAGCGACACGGTACCCGACTGGTACCCGTCCATGCACTGTTCCCACTTCCCGCAACCCGCACAGACCCGCGGCGTCGGGAACCCGGCGGTTTTCAGCGCAACACCGTTGAATCTTATTATATATATATTAGTATGTGGAACTCACCATTGATACCAGGAAGGCTCAGGTTGATGATGGAGACGGCCAGTTTCAGCAAAATGGACAAGTTCCTGTCTTGTGAAAACACTCACCGGCTCCAAGTCAACTAGCATAGAGTACCCTTGTGACTTACCAGGACAAACTGAGATGTCATAATTGAGCTCGAGAGCGATCGTTAGTAATCGTGGTTAATTACCCACCACTTCAAAGCATCGTTGACTCGGCTTTTCAGGGGGCTGTCGAAGGTAGTCAGTCTTGAAGTCCGTCAGACGAAACGCTCGAGACTCGAGAGTCCCATGGGGTAGTCGCTTACGGTAGGGCTTGCATTGCCAGTGATGGTTGGGTTCAAGTCTTGTAGTGCAGAATGCTAATGCTCCTTTCGCGCGATGTGTTTGGCACTGGCAGCTTTGATGCATTCTCAGTATTCACATTTGCAAGCATGAGAGTATTCCTGTAGAAAACTATAGTGTAGTCACTAGTATTAGCAGATTAGTACATACCTGTAGAAAGCTATAGTGTAGTCACTAAAGAAAAACTACAGTACTTCGAGGCCGAAATAAGGCCTGCTTATGTAAGCTAATAATGGTCTAACCCGTACGAAATGGATTAACAACAATTCCGCCTCCAGCTGTGCCAGCATCAGCCTGAGCGACAGCTGGTATCCTACGTAAGCGGAGGCACGAAGCGGCGTACTAGGATGAGGTCTGCGCGGAGCTAAGCGAGGTAGCGTGCTTTCTTTCCTGCCATCTCTTTCAACTCGAGCAGAGCTCCGCTCACGGCGTGCTTTCTTTCGTCGCCGCCCACCCACCACTCCCTCTCGCATAGACCAATGGCCATTGGCCATTGGCCTCGCTCGGTGCTTGTCGCCCGAACACCTGTTCGTTCTCCGGTCAAGCTGACTGCGAGGGCCCAGCTTCGAGTCGGAAACCCTACGGGTTTCGCCCGACCGCACACACTCTCATAGTCAGCAGTTCCGATTTTCTTCCCACTTCATTCCACCATCACCTTCTTGATGCCACACGAGCGAGTGTTATCACGCAGACTGAGGGCAGTGGTGTCAAACAGAGATCACGTCACGCATGTGTAATCGCTACTCCGCCAGTGTCGCCAGGTTAGTAGGTACACACGGGTTCAAATTTCCTGCGACCATCCTATTCGTACTCCCATACTCCATTGCCTTACCTATAATAAGTCAAGAGGGGGTCAATCACTTGGTAGGCACAGATCTACGGTCAGTACAACAATGAACTGAAATCGGTGCCATAATTTCACCTCAATGTCGAGCAACACAAGTCATTCAGGAGACTTTTACACATATGTGCATCACACCTTCTACGTCGCGCAAGATCGTACAACGATAAAGACACAATACGAATCCAACTGGACACTTCTTGTCCATTCCCCTTCTCTTCAGTCAAGGGGTAGGTTCAGGTCCTGCGCAATAATAACTGCCGCTTTCTCTCCGATCAACAACGCAGTGGAGTACGTGTTCTGGAAGGGAAAAGAATTTGGACAACACCCTCAAACATGACCATCCACGGTGCGTAGAAACGTGTACGTACGTTTCCAACGTTCGTCGGGCAGATGGACAAGTCTAGCGAGCCCACCGTCAGAGAAGAGTGCAAGTGTTTGTTGAGTCACTTACCTGCGACCTTGAGGGCTGTCACGCCGTATACGTTGAGTTTGGCATCGACAACTCCACCTTTGTCTTTGGGTTTCATAGCGCAAGTTCCGAGCTATCATAATACGGGGGAATCGCTCGAAGAATGGATTGGGCCAACGCGAAGCTTACCGAGTGCCAGGTGGTGGATGCTACAACCGTCACGTGGAAAGGGCTCGAAGATTGAACCAATAACGATCAGAAAGAGGTGACTCACCGGTATCGCGATGGTACTTGGAGATTGCCTCATCATCCGCATCAGAGTACACGATGTCTGGTGCACTCGTCGATACCGGGGTGTCCCTTTCTTTGACGGCTGCAGGACTGCCAGCCGGAAACGTTGGATGATAGGCAGCCACCTCTCCCCGATACGAATGCAGGCGCCTGCCGAGCTCACGGGACTTCTTATACAACCAGTTGAGCAGCGGAATATCGCTGGACCTGGTCGTCTGTTTCATCAGTAGGTGCAGAGAGAAGGTGTTAATGCAAAACGTGCTTGGATAAAAAGCCAGTGTCAAAGTCCAACGGCGCATTCGCATCCTTGCCATCACTGATGTGGACACTCCCAATGGACTCTGGGTACAACTTGGACCCTACATATCAGAGCAAGCGAGAAGAGTTGTTATGCATGCTCACAGTGTTGTAGGCCATGGATATGAATTTCCAAGGAGACTTGGAGCCGGACCTCAGCAAACTGGTGAATGATTAACAAGAAAATTTCAGCGCAGGACAGCAAGACATACCCAGCCACCGATACAAGCATGCCAATAGGCTTATCGGGCTGGGTCTCGTAAAATGACTCCCATCTCGACTTGAAACAGGGCCCCAAGACTTTCAATTCTGCTTCTGTCGGGCGAAATTTCACACCAGCCTCAACCCCACTGAAAAAAATGCCAATATTTCAGCAAACCATAGGTGCAACAGAGACACAACAGCGGACTTGGTGGCAATTTTTCCTGTTCCCGTGCCTTCCCACTCATCTAGGTGCGCTGCCAGTGATGTTCACATACACGTAACTTTTGTTGTGTGGTTGGGCTGAATGAATCACTCACCTTTAGTTGTTTCTTGGTTCATCCAGACATCATCCATGGTGTCTTTCCCGTCCGGTGCATAGCACACTAGGATGGAATTGACATGGTCTGCAAAATAGCTTCAGTCTTGTTGGGGTTAGACTCCCTCGATTCGATGGACATGCCCTGGTAATTTTCCCCGACGCCAGGCAAATCGACGATGACAGGGACACCATGCCTTTTCAGGATAGACGACGACCCAATGCCTGACCTTTCCAAAATGCTCGGAGAACCGAAGGCACCGGCGGAGACGACCACTAATCTCGTAGCCTTTGCGGTGGTGACCGGGCCACCGACTCCGTCGACAGTATACTCGATACCGATCGCACGTTCACCCCTATCATCATGTTTGTGTGAATTAACTCGTATGTAGCACACTCTGTTTCACCTTACTCGAAGATGACACGTTTGACACGCGTCTCAACTAGAATTTTCAAATTCGGGTTGCCGGTGTGTGGGTATAGGTATCGGGAAGCCGCATCGGAGCGTCTTCCGCTCACTGGGTCTATATATCTTTTGACGGTGGTGGTTCAGCTGGCGAATCTTTTTAGCCGTTCCCCTGAACGCTCACCTGTAACATGGCTTGTAGAAGAATACAGTCAGTTCACATGTCGACTAAATTAAAATACTCACGCTGTACGCATTTGCAGTTTTGAAATCGTTGTTATCGTCGACTTGCGGACGCTTCGGATCATACCTCTGCGCCACGCCCAAGAATTGAGTTCCGATACCAAGGTCTAGTCCGCCGGCAGAGATATGGATAGGCCCTTCGTATCCGTGCGTTGATCTGTCTGCTATTGGTGTGTATGTTTCTAGCTACTCGATCTTGTTCAGGAATCATTTCGCTACGACATCAATGAGTTACCTTTCTGATCAACGGAAGGAGTTCTTCGAAGCTCCATCCGTTGTTGCCAAGGCTTGCCCAATCGTCGTAATCTGATCGAGCACCGCGCGTGTACACCATACCTGTATATGACACCAAGACAGGAGCAAGAGTGACGCAGACATTGGAATACATGAGCAATGACACAAACGACGATGGTCCATCCTGCTTACAATTGACAGCGGAGCCGCCCCCCACGGTATGACCGCTCGTCACTACTGCCGATCGTCCATCAAGGAACGCGCTCGGCTTGGATTCGTGTTTGGTGACGGTGGTGCTGTTCGGCGCGAGGTGTTCGATGAATCGGCAAGGCTCAACGTGGTTAGGTACGTTGCACGAGTGCTTGCCGCCTTCAACGACCAAAATCTTTAGAGAGGGATTAGACGCGAACAATCGCCCTGCGGTGACGCACGCCGTCGCACCGCCTAGCATCCTGTGAGCAAAATGCAAGCAAGGGGTAGAAGCAGGCCATTGGATAAACTTGCCTCCGGTGAAGATGATATCAAACTCTGACTCAGACATTATCACGGTAGGGGGAAATGAGGAGTATAGGGATCAACTCGCCAAGGTTTTATACCCTAATCCTTATCACAAATGTAAGGAATCAGGATCTGCGGCTTGTACGAGATCAGGCACTGCAGACAGTGCCAGCCTGGGTTCGGGAAATTACTTCACAAGTCCCCGCACATCAAACGTTGCGCTTATCAGACGAAATAAAAAGTACTCTGGCGAGAAAATAGATATGTACAGGGTGAGTGGCTAGTGGATTGAGCTAAGTTGAGACGGGTACGGGATGCGACTAAATTGGGAGGAGTCACGGTGAGTCCTCCTGTCAAGCCTGAGAGTACACGAGACCGGAGGAAAAGTAAAAGCGTGCGGTACGCGCAACTCTTCTCCATAATGGTCTGTCGACCAAGGCCTGTCGGGTCATCACGGGTACGGGCACCGGGAGTTGTGAACATGTGTGTGTAGGAGTGACGAACGGAAGCTCGACCACTCCGAGTCGATTCCGTTGCCCACAACTGCACGCAACAGCTAACATGAAATTATCACATAAACCAGAGACACTGTCACGGCTTTTTACCGGTAAATTTTACCATTAGCATAACATGTGACACTGCAACTTGACCCATACCCGCTGGGGGTACGGGTACACACCGACCCGCCATGATGACGGTGTATTGTAACTGCATTCAACAAACTCAACAGCCCTTACTAGTAAGGCAAAACTAAAAAGCGTGGGCAAGAGAGGTACTATAGACTACGCATCTCTTTCGTCCTCGACTATTTCTGTCTCATCCTGCGTTTCGCTAAGTCCCCAGTCAAACCTGCAGAACACTGCCAACCCGCAGTGAAAGTGCACGGTAGGGACGCAGGTCCAGCTAGCCCACCTTCGTACTCGTGCCATCAAAACTCGTTCATCAGACACCGCGGTGTCCGACATCCGCCCTCCGCGATGGGGTCATCTACGCACTCTCTTCTGGGGTCAACTTCCCGTTGGTATTCAATGAAGTGATAAGCGCGAGTAAGAAAGTTTCTCCCTGGAGCATTTTGAAGAACTTGTATCCGAACGCAAGCTCAAGTTCTCCCTATCGGGCTTGTGCGATGGAAAAGATTTTCGTGCTCGGTCCAACCGGCAACTTGGACGGCGGGCCGGGCGAAGGGTTGAAAAGATCAGGGTGAGCAGGAAAACATGGAGAGGCATCCTATGCTGTTCCAGAGGGTAAGCAGTATCATACAGACGATAGTGTTCCAAACGGACGTACGTACGTCATGGTGTCGCTAAGATGACCGTCGTGATACGGGAGCATGTGCCAGAAGCCCACCCCACATTGTGAGCCTGAAGCTTGTGTTTACAGGAGAAGTTTGTCAGTCACATCAGGGGAGTGAGGATGGAATGATAATCCCAGATAATCATCAAAAGGGGTCAGATAAGTTCAGATAATGTATTATACCCAATTATCTAACCCCTTTTGATGATTATCTGGGATTATCATTCCATCCTCGCTCCCCTGATGGGCCCACTGCAGTCCGAGCCGCCGATGTCTTTCAATGCATGACCACAGGATGTTTAAAAATTGTCATGGGCCTTGCCTCTTGCTGGTGCAGAGTCCAGCCACCTCGCTGACGGTATGTGGCTAGCGTACTTGCAACCAGTTCAAGTTTGTTGGTATGATGATTCGGATCATCGGGTGATTCAGAAAGTTGAAACCTGGCCACGGCGGCGGCGCACGTCCGAAACAAAATCCGAAGATCCCCGGGTGATTCGGAGGGTTGAAACTTGACGTGTATGCTTGACGTGCGTCCCAGGGCCGGTCATCAGCATGGTGGATGAATTGGGCACGTAGGGACGGTAGAAGCTCTTTTTTCGCATCATGTCTTTTCCTAACTTGGCGTCTAGATCTGAGACTGTTTCAATGCCATGGCCGCTTTACTCCTCAGGAGTTTTTTGGGGTGCCATTCAAGTTCGCTTCCTGTTTCGGTGATTGTTCGCGTTGCTGTCCCTAGCGCCGCCTTTTGAGCCTCGGCGTCAGCATCACACGTGGGAGACGATGAGGACCTAGAACTTCCGTGGGGCATACCGGCAAGGATAGGGAACAGCGTTGCGATTCGGGGGTAGACGTGAAACCAAACCTGTGATCTGCGAAGTCTTAAGAAACAACGTGGACTCGGATCTAGCAGTAAAAATCACAATCGCGCGGCAAGGGAGCACTACGGACCAGACCAAGCACATCAAATCTCATCACTTCTACAACCCCTATCGTCACTTAAGGGTTACTGCTAGTTCTTCAGCAATTATGGTCGCAGCTTTCTCCCCGACCAACAATGCAGTGGAGTATGTATTCTAACCGGAAAAAAAGAACAGTGAGCGACCTCGAAATTGGCTAACACGTAGAAAACAATGTGGCGTACGTTTCCAACATTGGTCGGGCAGATGGACATGTCTGAGTTCATAGTCAGAAGAGGGGGCAAGTGCAGGTTGGGGACGATCTTGTGTCACTTACCTGCAACCTTGAGGCCTTCCACGCCGTATACGTTCAGGCGGGCATCCACCACTCCGCCTTGGTTACGGGGTTTCATGGCACATGTCCCAAGCTACATCAACACGTTCATAAATGTCATTCACCCAAAGGAAAAGTGCCCATTAGGGAGCTGACCGAGTGCCAGGTTGTGGTTACTACAATCGTCGTGCGAGAAAGGAGCTCAGAAATGGAAAACAAGAATGGTCAGACAACGATGACTCACCTACATCGCGATTGAATTTCGCGATGGCTTCATCGTCCGCACCAGAGTACACAATATCTGGTGCATTTATCGGTACAGGGATATCCGTTTCTCTACAAGCAGCAGGACTTCCGGCAGAAAATTTTGGATGATAGGCAGCGACCTCTCCCCGATATGCGGGCATGCGCCTGGCAAGTTCGCGTGTCATTTTGTACAACAGAGTGAGTTGCGCGACATCGCCGGGTCTGGTGATTATTTTCATGGGCACAGCGCACAGTGGCGGAGAAAGTGCAAGGCGTACTTGGAGCAATAATCAGGGTCAAAGTCCAGAGGTGAGTTCGCATCGTCGCCGGACGTGATATGTACACTACCACTCGAATCTGGGTACAGCTTGAATGCCAATATATCAGAGCGAGCGATGAGACACGAAGCTGCCATGTGTCCTTACAATATAATAGATGGCCGAAAAGAATTTCCTACGAGGTAACATGGTGCGGCCCGGATCCAATGGGAAACTAGTGAAAGACAATCAACGTAATTCGCGGAACAAGAATGCAAATGGGACCTACCCGGCAACTTGTCCGATGATAGCCATAGGCTTTTCAGGATTATGCTCAAAGAATGTTTCCCATCTCAATTGCAGTCCGGGCCCAATGGATGTCAACTGTGCTGCTGTCGGGCGTACTTTCACCATGGCTTCAATTCCGCTGATGAAAATACTCAGTAATCCATAGGAGTGGGATAACCATAGTGACGGACATGTGAGCAATCTTCCCTGTTCCATTGCCCTCCCATTCTTGAAGCCGCGCTGACAAATGTGCTGACATTACACAAGGCATTGTATGACTCAACGGAATGAACCACTCACCAGTGATTGCTTGTGGGTCGCTCCAAACATCATCCATGGTTTCAGTCTCGTCTGATGCGTAGAACGCTGGACAAACGCCTAAATGGTCTGAAAACAACTTGTGTCATTTCGAAACGAGGACACTCCGATGTACAGAACACACCCTGATAATTTTCTCCGACACCAGGCGAATCAACCAGAACACGAATGTTGTTCTTTTCGAGAATGGACGGGGAGCCAATCCCTGACCGTTCCAAAATGGCTGGGGAACCAAAGGCCCCAGCAGAAACAACAACCAACTTGGTGGCCTTCACGGTAACGGTTTCGCCATCGGCCCCTTGCCCTTGGCATGATATCCCATCTGACGTATAGTCAATCCCGACTGCACGTCCGTTCCTGCCGTCTGGATTAGTCAATTCATACATGATACTTTCAGGTGTGACATACTCGATAACGACACGTTTGACACGCTTCCCCACCATGATCGTTATATTCGGATTTCCCGAATGCGGATATAGGTACTGGGAAGCAGCATCCGAACGCTTTCCGGTCACCGGGTCGATATACCTTTGGTCAGTGGACGGTTAACTGGTGAATGCATTCCGTCTTTCTGCTGAACGCTTACTTGTAAGCCGGCTAGTGGAATGAAACCAGGTAAGTCCACTCGTCGACTAAATTAAATACCCACGCTGTACGCATCTGCGGTCCTGAAATCGTTGCAATCGTCGACCTGTGGACGGGCCGGATCGTATTCCCTAGCCACATTCAAGAATTGGCTTCCAATCCCAAGATCAGCTCCACCAGCAGATATCTGGATCGGTCCCGAGTACCCATGAGTTGATCTGTCTGATATGGGTGTGAACGTTTCAAGCTACACAGTTGGTGATGAATCATCTCGTTATGACTTCCTGAAGTGTTTACCTTTCGAATCAAAGGAAGGACCTCTTCGAAGCTCCAGCCTTTGTTTCCCAATGCCTCCCAATCGTCGTAGTCCGATGCCGCGCCTCGCACGTACCACATGACTGTATCCAGTCACAGTCCAAGAAAAAAACGTGAATGATGTGGAGCGAACAAGATGAAAGACAGGTAAGGGTAATTCGCTCCTCACAACTTACAGTTGACCGTGGAACCGCCGCCCACACTTCGGCCGCATGGAACGACAACAGCGCGTCCGTTAAGGTGTGGGCTCGGTTTGGCGACATGGAAGGAGACGGTAGTGCTGTCCGGCGCGAGGTTCTCGATGCATCTGCAGGGCTGAACATGGCGAGGGAGGTCGCGAGAGTGCTGGCCGCTTTCCACAATGAGGATCTTGAGAGAAGGGTCTGCGGCAGCTAACCTCCCTGCGATGACACATGCCGTCGTTCCGCCTGGCGTTGGATGAGCAAGGCTCACGCGAGCGAGAGGTACAAACAAACTCGCCTCCGGCAAAGATGATGTCAAACACTGCAGACATAATAATGTCGTACAAGATGGCAGGTAGTGAAAAGAGTGCAATACGCACAACTAGGAGCGACATTGACACGAGAGAGTATATATACATCCCCCGCGCCTGAAATGCGGAATACTAGGGCGGAGTGCCAACCTCTATCATGGACTCATCGCCGCAATAGCACATCTGCAAGGCAGCTTGTAACGTTATCGCTTGACGACTCTTGTCCCGCGGAAGGGAGGGCGTTTTTCCAGGAAGGGCAAAACCCTGAACTAAGCGAGCCAAAAGCTCGCCTATTGGCATTTTGGCACGGCTACAGCTTGCAGATGGGCCATTGAAGGATGCGGATAATCATATTTGCCCCGCGATGCACGGATCATCGCATCAAAGTGGGCGATGCAGAGAAAAGTGAGATGTTTCCTAGAACGTAAGCCATTTTCACGAACTTGAACCCGACGTAGTATAAACGCACATGCTTTAACTCGCCCCCATTTGCCGATGCAGACTCCCATTTATTGTTCCATCTCGTCGATCGAGCTTGGAAGGAAGTTTCAGATATCCAAAACGAGGTGAACTTCGATCACCAGGAGCGGCGTCCTTCAGGAATCAGGGCAACGCAGTTGCACAGCATAGACCGTGAAGCGTCTCTCCCCAGGGTCGCTCGAGTCGAAGTTGATCCGAGTTTCGAACCAAGTTTCCAGCTGTGCTCCATGCCCTTCTAGAGTACCCCTGAGTCCTGCCAACGGCGTCGGTTAGTGGAAAACTCGTACTGAGATCCTCCAATTATTCGTTAAAGGAAGCGTTTGATTTCCGTCACCCGGGCGCCCCGTCGCCAACGGCGGCAAAAGCTCTCAGGGCAGTCCAGCCATGGGTGCTAGTAGGACATATCAGTGTTTGAATGGGGACTTACGAGCTTTCGGGACTCACTTTGTAATGTAAGCAGCCATCATGAGTCAGAAGATACTAGTACTAGGCTTGGGTAATTTAGACGCTTGAAGTTTGACGGGTACAGTATGTGCTTGGCGTGTCACAAACTTGAAGGCAAAGTCTTCGGATGAGGTTTTCTCCTAGCCGTTCGTAGCACCCACCTCTCCACACCCAGTCTCGATCTCTCAGATCTCGACTCCTCGTTCTACCCTGCGATCCTGAGCGCCGTTTTCCCTGCGAGGCGGAAGCTTCACCTGTGCCCTCCCCCTCATTTTTGTAGATACATCTATTTACAAACAATCATGATCTCTTCGACCGTGTCTACCGAGCGATGTCCAAAGACCGGCGCTTTTGCGTTCCCGTGAGACACGACGTGGAGATCTGGGGTCCGCGTGGATGCCCGTCCTCCGCCATGCACAAGACATTCGATAAGCAACACTGAGGATGAATCGATCGTGTTTCGCCACTGCGACCCTGCTCCTCAGGGTTTCTTGGGGTGCCAATTCGTTTACCCCAGCTGTTTCTGTGGATTGTCCACGCTACTGCCTCTCCTAGTGGGCCTCGATGTCAGCATCACAGGTGGTTGACGACGAGGCCCTAGTAGAACTTCCGTGAGGCATACCGACAAGGATAGGGAACAGCATTGGGAAGGGAGTAGACGTGAGGCCAAACCTAGTATGATGTGAAGTCTTAAGAAGTAATTTAGACTCGGATCCAGCAGTACAAATCACAATCGCTAGTTCATGTTGAGCACAATCATACAACAAGGGGACAGACCAGGCGCATCAAATCTCATCACTTCTCACCACTTCTACAACCCATATCACTTAAGGGTTACTTCCAACTCCTCAGCAATTATGGTCGCAGCCTTCTCCCCGACCAACAATGCAGTGGAGTATGTATTCTAACCGGAAAAAAAGAACAGTGAGCGACCTAACACGTAGAAAACAATGTGGCGTACGTTTCCAACATTGGTCGGGCAGATGGACATGTCTGGTGAGTCCACAGTCAGAAGAGGGGGCAAGTGCAGGTTGGGGACGATCTTGTGTCACTTACCTGCAACCTTGAGGCCTTCCACGCCGTACACGTTCAGGAGGGCATCCACCACCCCGCCTTGGTTACGGGGTTTCATAGCACACGTCCCAAGCTACATCAACACGTTCATCAATGTTATTCACCCAAAGGAAAAGTGCCCATTAAAGAGCTGACCGAGTGCCAGGTTGTGAATACTACAATCGTCGTGCGTGAAATGACTCAGAAATGGAAAACAAGAACGGTCAGACAACGATGACTCACCTACATCGCGATTGAATTTCGCGATGGCTTCATCGTCCGCACCAGAGTACACAATATCTGGTGCATTTATCGGTACAGGGCCATCCGCTTCTCTACAAGCAGCAGGACTGCCAGGGGAAAACTTTGGGTGGTGGGCAGCGACTTCTCCCCGATACGCGGGCATGCGCCTGGCAAGTTCGCGTGTCATTTTGTACAACAGAATGAGCTGCTCGACATCGTCCGGTCTAGTGATCATTTTAACGGGCACGGAGCACAGTGGCGGAGAAAGTGCAAGGCGTACTTGGAGCAATAATCAGGATCAAAGTCCAGAGGTGAATTCGCATCGTCCCCGGACGTGATATGTACGCTACCACTCGAATTAGGGTACAGCTTGAATGCAAATATATCAGAACGAGACACGAGACAGAGTTGCTATGCTTCCTTACAATATAATAGATGACCGAGAAGAGTTTCCTCATGGAGGAACTCAGATCCAATGGGCAACTAGCGAAAGACAATCAGTGTGCTTAATTCGTGGAGTAAATATTGGGGTCTACCCTGCAAATGGTGCGATGATGGCCATGGGCCTTTCAGGACTATGCTGAAAGAACGTTTCCCATCTCAATTGCAATGCGGGCCCAGTGGATGTCAACTGTGCTGCTGTCGGGCGTACTTTCATTATAGCTTCAATTCCACTGATGAAAATACTCAGCAACCCATGGGAGGAAACAAACATAGTGGCAGACTTGTGAGCAATCTTCCCTGTTCCATTGCCCTCCCATTCTTGAAGCCGCGCTGACAAACGTGTTGACGTTAAACAATGTATTGTATGGCTCAACGGAATGAACCACTCACCAGTGATTGCTTGTGGGTCGCTCCAAACATCATTCATGGTTTCAGTCTCGTCTGATGCGTAGAACGCTGGACAAACGCCTAAATGGTCTGTAAAACAATAGCTTCCGTCATTTCGAAACGAAGACACTCCGGTGTACAGAACACACCCTGATAATTTTCCCCGACACCAGGCGAATCAACCAAGACACGAACGTTGTTCTTTTCGAGAATGGACGGGGAGCCAATCCCTGACCTTTCCAAAATGGCTGGGGAACCAAAGGCCCCAGCAGAAACAACAACCAACTTGGTGGCCTTCACGGTAACGATTTCGCCATCGGCCCCTTGCCCTTGGCATGATATCGCATCTGACGTATAGTCGATCCCGACTGCACGTCCGTTCCTGCCGTCTGGATTAGTCAATTCATACATGATACTTTCAGGTGCGGCATACTCGATAACGACACGTTTGACACGCTTCCCCACCATGATCGTTATATTCGGATTTCCCGAATGCGGATATAGGTACTGGGAAGCAGCATCCGAACGCTTTCCGGTCACCGGGTCGATATACCTTCAGTCAGTGGGCGATTAAATGGTGAATACATTCGTCTTTCTGCTGAACGCTTACTTGTAAGCCGGCTAGTGGAATGAAACCAGGTAAGTCCATTGGTCGACTAAATTAAATACCCACGCTGTACGCATCTGCGGTCCTGAAATCGTTGCAATCGTCGACCTGTGGACGGGCCGGGTCGTATTCCCTAGCCATGTTCAAGAATTGGTTTCCAATCCCAAGATCAGCTCCACCAGCAGATATCTGGATCGGTCCCGAGTATCCATGGGTTGATCTGTTTGATATGGGCGTGAACGTTTCGAGCTACATAGTTGGTTATACCAGTGAATTATATCGTTGTGACTTCCTGATGCACTTACCTTTCTAATCAAAGGAAGGACTTCATTGAAGCCCCAGCCTTTGTTTCCCAAAGCCTCCCATTCGTCGTAGTCCGATGCGGCACCTCGCACGTACACCATGACTGGATCCAAGTCGAACAACGAGAACAACGTAAATTATGTGGAGCGAACAAAAGTAAAGGTAATTCGCTCCTCACAACTTACAATTGACAACGGAGCCGCCGCCCACGCTTCTGCCGCATGGAACGACAACAACACGTCCGTCGAGGTGTGGGTTCGCTTTGGCGACATGGAAGGAGACGGTAGTGCTGTCCGGCGCGAGGTGCTCGATGAATCTGCAGGGCTGAACATGGCGAGGGAGGTCGCGAGAGTGCTGGCCACTTTCCACAATGAGGATCTTGAGAGAAGGGTCGGCGGCAGCTAACCTCCCTGCGATGACACACGCCGTTGTTCCGCCTGGCGTTGGATGAGCAAAGTTCACGCGGGCGAGAGGTTCAAACCAACTCGCCTCCGGCAAAGATGATGTCAAACACTACGGACATAATGTTGGATAAGATCGCAGATAGTGAAAAGAATGCAATACGCGACAACCACGAGTGTTCTTAACACGAGATTGTGGGGCGAATATTGTACTAAATCGATCGATTTGTCTGTCACGCGTCACAGGCCAAGTGACGAATTATTTCCGCAGATGCCTTGTAACAGGCCATTCATGGTTGTATTGTAGCATCGTACTGTACATTTTGTCTCGTGAATACAAGAGCCACGACAGACACCCATACCCACAGCTCAGGTGTGAGTGACTGGAACTGCCCAGTGATGATTGGCAAACACTCGGAGCACCCTCATCAAAGAGTCGACATCTCACAGTCTCAAGTCTACCAAGAATGATGTATTAAGCTCAACAGAAAGAATACATATTGAGTGGTTTGTGATGGTATACTACATGGATGTATCCGAATACTCACATGGAGTGACTGTGAATGTCATTGTCATTGTCAATTTATCATGGCGCATCGGTGGCGGGCGAGTAAACACGTGCCCACGAGGCAGCGTGGACGTCGGCACGTTTTGGGCGGCAGACGAGCGGACGAGCCAGGTAATTGATTGACAGACTTGATGGAGAATTGATTAAGGACTAGCTGTGGAGGACTCAAGGGTCCAAGCAGGATGCTTTTTAAACACTGTCACAAAGGTAATGCAACTCCGGTCGTAAGCGTCTACGCTACACAGGATCTTGCATCTTCTCATTAGAATCCCCTAATACAATAACTAGCGCCTCTTTTGAGATAGTCATCACTGAAGGGCAGCCATTGGATGCGAGCGCCAACTACAGCACAGCGAGAATACACAGAACCCGCGGGATATATCAGGAGAGATCCTCTAGCGCTTCAAGTCTGGCAACTTGCCTGATCAATAGAATCAGAAAAACTATTACTCTGCGAGTTATTTTGTTTACTTGCCTATCCCTGACGGCCTCTTGCCATCTCTGGAGCTTGGCAATCTCATGCAATTGGAACCCATAAATCCGTGGTCGATATCTATCCG
>JBBPQL010000480.1:0-24684 GCA_038092515.1 Boletus subparvulus | reverse complement strand
CATGCATGAGATGGACAATCGTCAACTAGTTGTCCTTTTTGCCGATATCCGTTTTGCTCTTGTGCCTCCTCTTTGTTTCTGGACGTTATGGACACGCACGCACATACACACACAACATGGTTGCTGATTGTCCTTGGGGAGGGGGCGACGACCCCAGCTTGGTCTTGTGAAGCGAGAGCAAGGGTATACGTTCGTTTGTTGGTTTCACGGCCTTTTTTTGATAATATACCCTCGTGGGGACTACTTTTTGGATAATGCGACATGTGTACGCGAATAAGATATGCCTTCTGCATTATCTCGGAGCGCGGGTGGGTGAACAGGTGTCTGTCTCGCGTGACAGGTGGCGAGGACCGCGAGGTGCGTTCCAAGTATGTGATTCGGCGAAACCAAAAATATTCAGGCTCAATTGTAGAAGGTAGTGGACCGGACAAGGAAAGCCACGGTGCCGTGGGGGAAACATGGCCAAGTCAAAGATCTACCATACAGTCGACTCTTGGCAACGAAATTCACCGGACCGTCTATCCGAGTCGACGGGTTTGCCTTGTAGGCGGCCGGGTTCCACACTGCGCCAACACCACACCAACGAAAGAGTAAAGGTGACCACGTGCACGTTTCAAAATGGCTCTGCCGTTGTGTCAGTCCAGACTCCACATCGTCGTCAACGACCGCATTCACGTGGCAACGAAAAAAAAAAGATATACACGGCCGCCCAATCGGATTCCCCCCTGAGACCTCTCGGAATCCGGATGACACAAGGTCTGAATTAGTCGCTCTACAACTCTAATGGATGCATGCATTTCTAGCCTTGACCTTCTGCCCGTCTCTAATGCCAGCCCACCAGCTCAACCCGAGGGACGCGACGCACGCAACGAGCGTCACCTGCAAACTCCCCAAGTAACACGTCTTGCCATCGAAACACTGATGTTCCGAGGGTAGCTCGCGCGACGGTAAGCGTATCGACGACCAGACACGCGTCGCCAGCGAGGCACGCACGTCTTCGAGTTGCGTCGACGCATGGGCGTCCAGGTAGCGCCCAAACATGAGGGAGAACAAGTTGCCCCCTAGCATGGGTGCGAAGGAGACGTAGCCCAAGTTTTCAGAAAAGTGTGCTGGCGTAGGGAACGTGAGTCGACGCGAATCAAGTCGGAAATATGGACTTGCCCAATCCAAACCAATCAATGATGATCGTCGGGCAGCTCCCGAATAACGACCCGTATGCAAATCCCAGTAGAAGGGTCGCTACCCACAATGTCTCGACGGAGGAGACTATGATAGCGAACGTCTGGGAGATGATGAAAAGAGTTGAGACGATGCAGAGACAGTAGGCTCGTGGAAGACCAAGGCGGGTGTGTGCAAAGTCAGAGACTAAGCCTGGGACACAGTTGGTTAGGATCAGACAAGTGAGAGAGGCACAAATGTCACCGATTAGAATACGCCCTGCAAAGTTTCCCAAGCTCAGAATAGATACCTGGGCAGCTTGCCACTTTGAGGCTTCAACATCATCATAGACTGTGTGTGCCTTGGCGTAAAGCGCTTGCGAGATTGAGCCAACGTTGTTTATATCTATCAAGGGAGAATCAGCCGGAACACCTTGAAGAACAAAGTAAGCGCACTGACACATGAGACCAGTGCCGCTACCTACGGGAAAGAAAGTAAATGTTAAATTCACACATCGATAGCAACAGCTACCCACATATTCCTACGATCGTGAAGACCAGATAGAAGTCTGGGGTGACCCAAAGTCGCTTTCCGTGAATATCCGGCAACCCATCTTTTTCCCCAACGCTTCTTTCATGGTGCAAACTCACTGAAAAGAGTTCAACTAGACAGCGGAGGGTGGAACAGGGACCTGATACGAACTAGGTTCCTGCTCGAGTGGTAGGAGTGGTACAGAATCTACGTCTTCTTCTACCTCAGCATACCCCTCTGGATCTAACGTTACCTGCGTCTCCCCGACGAAGACGACACCGTCTCCGCTCGGAATGGGACCGTAACCTTCAATCGTGGAACGCAAATTCTTCGGATGCAGAGGAACAGGCTTGACGACGAACAGACCCATGATCATCGGGATAGCTGTCCCGAGTGCAAGAATGAGGAGGAAGGCAGATGTATCTCCAGGGAAGAATGTATGCGCGAGCAACGAGAACAAGAAAGCTGAGAGCCCGAAACCTGACAGAACGAGACCAGTGGTAGTGCCACGCTAAGAAACATCAGCCGTATACTTGGGCATGAACGCAAAAGGTGGAAGAGAAAGAGTACGTACAGCACTAGACGGGAAACTCTTCGCGGTGGTATTGATAGCGGCGCCGAACCCTGCATTGCTGCCCGACCCTGTCATGAAGCCGCACACGACGAGTAATGCAAAATGGAGTGACGACACAGTCGTGCCATTGCCTATGCCCTCATCATACATCTGTCTGATACCCAAGTAGCCGACGAGGAGAGAGATTGAAGCGCCAATGAGTGGGATTCGTGGGCCTTTGCGATCGACGATACGACCCCATACAGGGCCGGAAAGGGATACGCCCACTGTGGATAGATTAACTGAGGGCTAGGGAGAATATATGAGCCCGTACTATTTCCTGCGAGACCGATGACATTAAGTTGTGTGTGTGATACTCGAAGGCGAGCACCGAGCTGAGGTGCATAGGCTGGTGGCGGCAATATTCACGGAAGGGGAGGTTCGGGAACGAAGAACAACACACCAGAATATATCTATTCACGCTCGGTCAGTTTTGCGTCCATCATGTAGTGCCAAGCCCACAAACATAATTAGTTCCAGAGCTCAATGCGACAAACAGGGATCCGAGGAGTGTGACAATCCGGGCTATGCTGTCTGGTTGAGCTGACAATTTGGCGTTCACCCACTCCATTGTGCGTAAGGACTCGATCTAGCTGCTGAGTGGGTGTCAGGGTGATAGAGGGTCTCGCACCAGTGTCGGACGCAACCATTCCCCCGAGTCCAACAGCGTGGGTTATAACGTGGCCCATGCATCAGCGGCTGAACATTACGGAAGTCACGGCGTTAGGCCCGTCACTATGCTGTCACGCTCGTACAGCGAGTTTAAATCTGGGAAGCTCTCCGCACGCGTCCCGTCATCGTGTCTCGCAATCGACATCCACCCATCGATGAGTCAAGTGCATGGTTATCGAGATTTCCCAGCCAGAAGATGTCCGAATCCGCTCGCTGACCGGAGTTGCAGCCAGGTCGAACGCCTTATACAGGTGCCCGTGAATGTGCTTTCAAGGCTTACCCGCGCAACCCTCGAGCGAATTCACTGCTTACAAGATACGGGTAGGGGAGAATTAGGAAGCTCATCAGCTTGTGGTCGTCGACGAGTCTCATTTGAATGGAATGGCTGCACGGCCGCTTTTGGGCTGGTCTCATGGCCATTGAGCTCGTTGATGTCCGACCGCACTGCTTATATTATTTTTCGACGAGACCTAGGAGTAGTTCAAAAGTACGTAGTTACTACCATGAACTACAGTGCTTACCAAACTGGGATAGTTAGATGACACATTCAAAGTCCACCTGTAACACCGAAAATTTTCTCATCGCTACAACGTCTTGAAATGGACTGTTGGCGGCCATACCCAAACTCCCCATTGCATCAAGCGCGGTGGATGTTCAACATCTAAGTAGTAGGTTCCATCGATTCTGTCAATCCTGACAGTAAGCCCGCCATGGAGCCCACTGGTGCCCACGCATCACCGCATCGATGAGGTCACTAAATGATTGATGGCCGGGCAGACTCGGAACATCCAGGCTCGGCGTCCTCCAAGTCTCAACCCGCCGTTCCCCACCCAAATTTAGTACTGGATCGAGCACCGTAGATGTTCAGCGTTCAACGTCTGGACTGACTTCTTCGATTCCGGTTTTCCCTGACGGGGCTCCGGTCGGATGAGTCTGTTGAACCCGGTCCGGCGGCGATCTCACCACGTGGTTTTGGGAAAATATATCAAGGAATTTGAGGGTCCGTTTGGGCGGAAGTTGGCTAGCCGCTAGCGGGCTCGCTAGCAGTGGGATCTCGAGATGCAAACCATGAACCGGGCATGAAAATTACTAGTCATTTAATTTTCACCCAAATAACACTGTATTCTACATGAATGCTTGGTTCGAATGTAGTGTATAGACACTTAATTCACGAACTTCATCTTGTTACTAGTACGTCACTCGACGTCGCGGAGCACCTTTCAAAGGTATTCTCTACCCGATCACGCACAGGCTCCGCGCTCAATCTGGAGAGGGCAACTAACTAATCAGTTACCTATCGAGGGAAAGCTATTGTAATACAAGGTACATGTCAGCCAAGCAGGTAGGAATACATGATGAGTGGCTTACCTCGTGCGCAAAAGGACAACGGACTGAGGGTCGGCCGTACAAATATGAGTATGAAATGAAAACAAGACTATCGGTAACAAAGGCGTGCTCGGGAGCGCGGGTGAGGTGCTTGGACTGCAGTGGTTCGAGCACGAGAGTACCGTACTCGGTGCGAAAGTTATTTGGGTGGAAAATATGTAACTAGTAATTTTCATGTTCGGATCATGGTTTGCCATCTTAAGAACCAACAGAGCCCGCTAGCACTTACGCCAAACGGATCCTCAAATTCCTTGATATATTTCCCAATAACTCCATATGCCATTTGGAGCGCTTCGCTGCGCGTGGGATCACCGCAGGACCGGGTTCAACAGGCTCATCCGACCGGGCCTCCGTCAGGGAAAAACGGAATCGAAAAAGTCAGTCTAGACGTTGAACATCCACTACACGTTGCTCGATCCGGTACTAAATTTGGGGGGACGGCGTTCAGGCCCGGGTTGAGACTTGGACGCCGAGCCTGGATGTTCCGAGTTCTGCGTTACTGTAACCATTTAGTGATCTCATCGATGAGGCGAGGGGCCGAGGGCTCCACTGGACTCCATGGCGGGCTTACTGTCAGGATTGACAGAATCGATGGAACCTACTTGGATGTTCAACGTCCACCACGCTTGATGCCAAGTTTGGGTACGGCTGGACAGGCGAGACTCGGCGACGTCGGGGGATGGCGCTCAGGTTTGGATCGACCCGATGAGTCTCGAGTCGGCGTTACCCGCAACATCCACTGTAAGCGACGCTCCCGCACTACATCTACGTCACTCGACGTCACGGTGCACCTTCAGGGTATTATTTTCTACCCGATCACGCCCAGGCTTTGCGCTTAATCTGGACTAATCGATTCTTGCCCACGACAACTGACGTGAGCCATCCACCTTGTATTCCTACCTACTCGAGCTGACATGTACCCGGTTTCCCTCGATAGGTGACAACGGACTGAGGGGTCGATGAAATGAGTATGAAATGAAAACAAGACTATCGGTAATAAGGGCGTGCTCGGGAGTGCAGTGTGCTTGGAACGCGGTGATTCGAGCATGAGCAAGAACAAAAGAACCGTACTACAAAAGAAGACGCACCGGACACGAGTGAAAGGTTAACGTGATCACAAGCGAACAAAGATATATGAAACAGTACTCTGGTATTCAACGGGCCGCTGCCAATCGGGCTGCGCCCGCGTTTGCATCTCCAACAGAGGCGAGGGCTAGAAGGCGAGGTTCCTATCAGGGATGACAGGATCGATGAAGTCTGGACATCGCGCTCTATCCGGCGCCAAGTTTGAGTGGTCAACATTTCTTCTCATCTTCTTGGTGGGCGTCGCTGGGATGCATTGCACGCGCATGCACGCGCCAATGGGATGGGAAGGAATTATAATGCAAGGGAATTATAGATCATAGTGGTGAGTAAGTGGTAGATGAGACGTGTCGGACGGAACTTGAGGTCGAGATGCTTATGAGAAGATCGCATCTGCTACCGCGTGTTGGGAGGATGGGCTTGGCCAAACAGGAGCATATATGTGTGATCGGATAGTCAAGTGTACAGCCCATTCATTATGGAATACAAGCGTACTTGAACGGGACACGCCGTTTTGACCCGAGGTTGGTGAATTAAGGGGGAGGATTCAGTCGACCGTCTTCATAACCATTGAATATGAAACATCAACCGTTTCAACCTGTGCCAGACTCGAGATAAGTTACTAGTCTGGCACGCAATTTTGAGGTGCGAGGTCACTTCCGTTGACGAGACCACAGAGTGGGCTAGGGACTGAATGCTCATCAAGTAGAGCTAACAGGATGAACGTGTTGTGCGGTAGGTCCTAGGCGTGTACAAGGTGCCAGAGCGTTTTCCCGGTTTGGGAACCTAAATTTCGATTTTGAGTTGAGAAGTAGCTGCGGAAATGGTTCGAGATTCTTGGTAAATCTTTATTTGCTTGAAGAGGAACCCGGAACAAGGATCACTCTTCGGCACCAAACCAGCCGGAGTTGCCGCAGGTACTTCTTGAGTCACTCATCACCTGATCAAGAGCGGATGCGAACGTGCTTCCTCGAAGCTGTTCTCGGCGTGGAATTGATGAGATAGGGCGCAGTATGTCTCCCTTTTTTGAACAGTTTCGGCAGAAATGAGTCATGACACTGATGTGACAGGTTACGCCGCCCCTGCATTATTCCGGTGTCGATGTGCTCGTCTTCGGCCGATGGCGGCTGAGGACAGTACACGCTCGACTTGCCATCGGAGAGGCATAAAGAAAGCTCGGCAGTACCGAGTGTTGTTCTGCTCCAATTCCGGACATGGTTTTATGTCAAGGGCAGTCTGTGGGCAAATGGTTCGGATCTTGGGACACCGTGTCCGCGGAGTCAATATGGTAAAGTGTTCCCACGACTAAATGAGATGATTCTTCCGGACTTCCTTGCTGCTCCTTTCCCCGCACACCTCGCTTTTTGCTTCCATCTCGTTTTAAAGGCCGTTTCATCACGCGTCCTCTCAGCCCCTCTTTTATACCCGTCTCTCCAGATGATGTTCAGTGCTCCAATGTTACTTTCGCCACATTCTCCCCTGTCGTTCTCACAGTCACCCCAACCCTCCTCGCCCTTGGATACGTTCACAAATCCGTGGGGATCATTCTTTGACATCTCTCAAAACTCGGACGATCGCTATGACTATCCTGACCCAGGCCCCTCTGGCCCGGATCTTGATCAACAAGCCTCGCAAAGACTCCTTTGTGAAGAGTCGAGCCCATCCGCTTCCCATCTATTCCCACAGACACACGAAGCCAACATATCTCCTGCGGCAATGTTTTTAGCCGCATTCACCCCACCCATGCAGTCCCAGCCCTCACGGATGCCTGATGACGAGGGTGAGACGGTGGCTGGCTACGTGCTAGGTCCGGTCGTCGCCCACGGTGGCTTTTCCACCATCAGGCGCGCTTTCTCACCTTCAGGCGGCGTTGTCGCAATCAAGATCGTGAGACGATCAGATGTTGCAAGACAAACGGATCCATCCTTGACCAGAAAACGTCTCGACCATGAAACCGAGATCTGGTCGTCACTCAGTCATGAACATATCCTCCCTCTCTTTTCCGCCGAACATTTTTCTTATGCCGACTTCTTTGTCACACTCTTCTGCCCCGCTGGCTCGCTTTTCGATATCCTCAAACGGGACGGCTCGCCCGCTTTACCTCACGATGACGCTGGCATGATGTTTCGCCAAGTCGTCCGAGGTGTACGATACTTGCACGAAGTTGCAGGATATGTTCACAGAGACATCAAGCTTGAAAATGTTCTTGTAGACGAGATGGGTGTCTGTCGCATTTGCGACTTTGGCCTCACTCGTAAAATAGGCGAGTCAGACGACGACGAGCGCTTGGACGAGCATGACAGCTCTGCCATTCATCACCACCGCTCCACCATATACCACACCATGCGTGCAAAGACCTCGTTATCCGCCCATGCATCTATCTTGCGTCATGCGCCTCGCCGTTATCGCACCTCCACTCCCGTTGGCGACCACTCTCCTACTCCTGTCCATCCCGCTCACGCATTCCAACCGGGCTCGTTACCGTATGCTGCACCAGAACTCTTGTCCCCACAAACACCGGGAAAGCATCATGGTGCAAACCCGGCACAAGATATGTGGGCATTAGGGTGTCTGCTCTATGCACTGCTCACCGGCCGACTTCCATTCTCTGACCCGTTTGAGCCTAGGTTGACAGTGAAAATTCTGCATGGTGAGTAAAAATCCATCCTTGCCCCCCTTTTGCTCATGTACTCTTCCCAGGCGTGTATGATATGCCATGTAATATTGGTCGTGGAACAGCTCGTGTGTTGAAGGGGTGTCTTGAGCGTGACGTGCGGAACCGTTCGACCATCGCAGTCGTGGATGAGATAGCTTGGGACATTGGTTTGGGAGAAGCTGATGAAGCGTCACATGCGGACGAATTTGAGTTCGCAGATTTCCACAACCAACCTCCCACATCAACGCGTTGCCGGTCGCGAGAACGTTCTCGCGACCACACAACCCCCGATCGGTCTTCCTCTCGTCCGCGCAGGCCCCTTTCTCGTACCTCTGTCATGACTTCAAGTTCGCTCTCGACCAGAAGTACGAGTCGGAGTATGTCTAGACCGCCAACCACCCGCTTGCCACTTGCAACGGCGTGTGACCACGTTGGACTCGCGTCTACATCTCTGGATATCAGTGGTTCTGCTCCCATGTCGCCTACGTTCCCGGTCGAACGCGGTCGAAGCCCGAGAAAGGCTGACCAACCACTAGCCAGTCGCTTTGCTCCTTCAATAGGGGCTTCTACAGCACAATCTGATCTCGGCTGCGAGCCTAGTCGTGGAGGGGATATGTATTCTGGCACAGATGTATTGGATAACACTGCCCGCTGGGCTTTTGCATTGGGACTGAACACCATTGCAGAAGTCATGACGCATTTGACCGGTACGTCGTCGCCTGCGATAGAGAAATTGCGCAGGATACAGCACACACACCGCTGTGGCGAATCCAAGGGGAACAAAAGGGCTGAGAGCACACCGCCAGTGTCGTCTGTGTGGCCCCTCCGCCGAACTCGGGCGGGTATCAAGGAAAATTCATCGTCATTGAGACTGGGAGAGTCTACTTTGTTCCTCCGCGAGCCGAGCACCACACCAATCCCGATCGTCCGCAAGAACGGTACGCGGAGCCGCAGTGTGGGCTACGAACCCGACCGTACTGCGCGTCGGCTTTTCTAACATTTCGACTCGAACACTTCTGTCTCTTCGTCTGTGCTTGTCCGCTATCACATTGACGTCCTCCTGCTCACGCCAACCATGAACGAACTACATTTGTGAGTCACCCGTGATTGACGTGCCCGACGCGTTTGTCTCTTGTCTCATCAGGAATCGCATGTGCTTATGAATTTATTTTCTTCCCTTGTATCCCTAGTCTCTATAACGAAGCACTTCACTGTGATATCAGTCACTTTTTTATTCTTCTCATTTTTTTTATTCTTCAGCCTCACCTCTCACTCTCGCTCGCAATCTCTCATGCTCTCCTTTTTTCGGACTCTCACACACACATATTTAATATTTGTGGGCCTTACCCGTCGGAATGTGTTTCTCCTGGATTGGCATGCATGGATCTTCTCTCTTTCTCTTTCCTTTGGACGAAGCGTTATCTATCCATATGACTCTCTCCACTCCATCCTCTTTTCCTTTTTCTATTTACTCACAACACGTTGTACTATCAGTTTCAGTGCGTATCAACGTGCAATTGCAATTGATCTCTCTCGTTCACAACGGGTGTCTTGATTGAATTGGCAAGTCTTTTGTGTGCCTGGTCGCAGTCTCCGCCTGATCCCTTTATGCACCGCCACGACCTCTTTCTACGTGTTCCTGTTGGGCCTACTCTTCAGCGGTTTTTCGGGATGGGTACGAAATCCCTGATGTGTTATGAGGGTGTATGTACTATGCCAGGTATGTAAGGGAGCCGACTATATATCGGAATTCATTTTTTCAAATTTGACGGTGCTATGACGTTCAATACCGTGTGACAATGAAAAAAGAGGTGGACGACGCCAAACTGTTGTTTTGCGCCCTTCGAGCCCTAGTTGCACCTGGATACACGTACTCTGAGTTTTATACAATGCAGTCAAGGAAGGTACGCTATTCTACGTTGAAGAATACCGGTATCCCGGAAGGGGGGCAAGTTTGAAGGAAGCCGAATGCAAGTCGAGCGATGACAGTGGGGAAGAGCTCCTCTCTACTACTTTAGTGGTGCGTTTCCACGATGGAACGATTGTCGTCCGGTCATTTTCATTGTGAGACGAAAGTTGGCGGATGGTGAACGCGCGAGCCAAACATCGGATGCATGTCGTGTTCGATCTCGTGTCCACCAAAGGTACAGGATCCGAGAGCGTGGCCGAGGCATATGCAAAACCTTCGCGGATGGAGAGAATGGGCAGTTTGAGGGAGGATGCGCCGAGATCGGCGATGAGTTGTATTCGGTCATTGCGGACGCGCAGACAATGACTGCGATGGCATCGTGGAGTGTGTTCGTCGCGGTAGCAGGCAAAGGTGATCTGCGGCCTGTGATCGCATTTTGAGCGTCGAATTGTCGCTTGGTTTCGTTTAAACGTTTCCAATGTACCGTGATCGTGGATGAGAGATCAGAACATCTTCTGCGCAGTGGAAAGCCAGCGCACAAGCGATCTGTTGTTCGCCATCTTCGTTGGTTATGCATTCTGCGACGTCTTCCTGGCTCGAAAGAGGCGTTAGCGGCCATGAACACAAGCGACGGAAGGGACCCTTCTGAATACGGAGATGGATACATACGAGTTTTGTGTTGACATTCTCCTCCCCTTTCTCTGACCATTCAGGTACCGTTTAGGCTTTCTCCCAGCTTTCAGCATTGCCATCGCGCTCGCTTGCATTCGGCCCACCATCCCCTTGCTCAACCTTGGGTCTCATTATTACTTCGAAGTCATCCACCACCGCGACGTTTCTACTCTTTGCCATACGTTGTAACCTGGCGTCTGGCAGAGAAAATGGGTCAACAAGCCTGTTGATTAATAGAAAAGATCGAGAGGTGCATCTCATACCATAATTTGCGGGAATGGGGCCCGATACGGGGGTGTCGTTTCAGCCCGATGGACAATCAGCATCACCATGCCATCTTTCGCGCTGCACCTACATCGTCCAAGGCTCCCTGACCATGCCTACCGTGAAGCGGGCTGCAATATTTGCTTCTCCGGCGCGCCCAACTTGAACCGCCATTTGACTCGTTTCATGACAAGACATGGCCACATCACTCGCAATAGACCACGAATGTAAGGCATACTCGACAGGTGTACGGGCTCTATCGTGGTGGCGAGGGAGGGTAGTCGACGCACAGGAGGCGACGAGAATTGAACTGGAGACACAGAAATCGGAATATGGTCCCGAAGACGATTCAGATCATGCCCACTGTTATGCCAAGTAAAAGCTGAGAACGTTGTCAAGACGACATCCCACATCGCTTCGCCCCCACCCTGCAGCGATAGGCGCGGGCAACCGGATGCGATGAACGAGGAAGAAAGAGCGATTCCAACAGGGTGTAAAAGCATTAGCATTGCGCAAGGAACTCGAACTTGAAAGATTCTCAGGAAGAGTCCCACGCTGTCGGGGCGAACCCAGCGCTGTACAGCTACCTTTCGGTCCTGGCCCGGCGCCCGTGCGCACAACAATCCGTGTTTTCCAAACTACCGCGTTGAATCAAGTTCGGTGAGCCATCATGAATTCGGAAGGTACTTGTATCTTTCTGTCGCCATGCAGACCAGTGAAATGATGTATGTCACGGTACCTGTTGAACAGTTGCATTTACGGGCAAAATCTCACCGCCAAGTTTACTGTAAGCAAGAGAACCTGTGTACTGTTGCCTTTTCGGTCCTGGCCCGGCGCACATACCAGTGTTTGCCAAACCATCGCGTTGAAACAAGTTCGGTAGGGCCCCCATGGATTCGGAAGGTACTTGGGTCTTTCTGCCGCCATGCAGAGCACTAAGATGATGTACCTACCAGTTGAATCGTTGCATTTACGGGCAAAATCTCTCGTCGCCAAGTTTAAGGGAGGAGGAGGGACTAGTTGCATCGACGAGGCAATCGTCCTTGATCGTGAAGCACTGGAACTTTGCCCACCCGGCCATCCAATACGTTCTGTCTCCTTGAATTGCCTTGGAGTTCATCTCAATGATCGTTACGGCCAGCTAGGAGCAACGGGGGATCTTCAGGAGGCCATTGTCCTCGACCGAGAGGCACTTGACCTTCGCCAGCAAGGACACCCTGAGCGGCCAAGGTCTCTAAACAACCTTGCAGATGGTCTCTCCTCTCGGTACAACCGGCTCGGGGCGATGGAGGACCTCGATGAGGCCATTTCCCTTGACCGAGAAGCACTCGACCTCCTCCCGCAAGGACATCCTAATCGGTCAATATCTCTAAGCAACCTTGCATATCATCTCTCCTCTCGGTACAAGCAACTCGGGGCGATGGAGGACCTCGATGAGGGCATTATCCTCGACCGAGAAGCACTTAACCTTCGCCCGCAAGGACACCCTGATCGGTCAATGTCTCTGAACAACCTTGCAGATCATCTCTCCTCTCGGTACAACCAGCTCGGGGCGGTGGAGGACCTCGACGAGGCCATTGTCCTAGACCGAGAAGCACTTGTCCTTCGCCCGCAAGGACACCCTGATCGGTCAATGTCTCTAAACAATCTTGCAATTTTCCTTTCCTTTCGGTCAAAGGAGCTTGGGGCAATGCAGGACCTCGATGAGGCCATTGTCCTTGAGCGAGAAGCACTCGACCTTCGCCTGCAAGGACACCCTGATCGGTCAAAGTCTCTAAACAACCTTGCGTTTTATCTCTCCTCTCGATACAAGCAGCTCGGGACGATGCAGGACCTCGATGAGGCCATTGTCCTCGGCCGAGAATCACTCGACCTTCGCCCGCAAGGGCACCCTGATCGGTCACGATCATTGGATAACCTTGCACGCTACCTCTGTAATCGGTTCACACGGTCGAAGCAACTACAGGATAAGGAGGAGCTATTCAGTCTCTACGCTCAACTCGTTCATGTGCCCCACATTGTGGTTTCTATTGATCTTTCTGCCGCTAGAGCATGGATCTGTGCGGCTGAAGATTTCCAGCATCCCTCGATACTCCTCGCATATGAAACATCTCTTCAATTACTTATTCAACATCTGGCCACTCTGCCGTCACTGCCTCAACATCTTGTCATCCTCAAGAACCTCACGTCATCGCTTGCGGTGAACGCATTCTCGGCATGTCTTCATAAATGTGCTCCTGCACGTGCAGTCGAGCTTCTCGAGCAAGGCCGGGGTGTCTTTTGGAGCCAGCTCACTCGCCTCCGTTCACCGCTTGATGATCTCATAGGATCTGGCCCAGCAGGAATGGCATTGGCGGACGAGTTTACGCAGCTGGCATTACTCATTCGCAATGCCCTCAATTCACCTAGTACAGATCAACACGAACGGCTGTGCCGTCTCAACCTCACAATGCAGAGAGTTGTGACCAATGTTCGTGAGCTACCTGGTCTCTCCCACTTCCTTCTTCCCTTGCTCTTCTCGGATCTCCAATGCGTGGCCAGTGGGGGACCTGTCATCATCGTCAATGCGAGCAAGTATAGTTGTGACGCACTCATCGTCTTCTCCGATCGAGATCCCGTTCCTATTCCATTGCAGATCACACAGAAAGATGTTCGGGACTTGTCAACGGAGCTCCATACCTTGACTGTGCGCGCAAAGAGGTCCGACCTGACGAGAGAGCTCGCGTCCTTCTTACGCAAACTTTGGGATGAGATTGTTTCGCCCATTGCCCATTGTCTCCAGACGACCCATCCATCTCAATCACGCATCTGGTGGTGTCCCACCGCCGAGTTCTCTGTGCTGCCCTTGCACGCTGCTGGCCCGTATAGGAAAGGTCAACAGAATCTCCCTGACCTCTACATCTCATCCTACACCCCAACCCTGACCGCCCTCATTCGTGCCAGACGGCGCGATCCATCGAATTCTCCCAACGAAGAGAAACGTTTCATTGCCATCGGTCAAGCCAATGCTGCTGGCGAAAGTGAACTCCTTTCCGTAGGCGCGGAACTGGACAACATTGGTCAGCGCGTCGATGGCCTCGCCACATTCACACGGATAAATGGAGCAGGATCTTGCACTTCTAGGGTTGTCGAAGAGCTTGGCAAGAATGAATGGGTCCACTTTGCGTGTCATGGTATCCCAAATCGGAAACAGCCATTCGAGTCCGCACTCGCTCTGCATGACGGGCACCTTACAATCCAACGCATCATCGGGTGCGATTTCAAGAATCCCGAATTTGCATATCTCTCCGCGTGTCATACGACCGTCGGAGATAAAGAGAGTCCGGACGAGGTGATCCATCTTGCGTCGGCGATGCAGTTTGCTGGGTTCTGTTCTGTGATTGGAACGATGTGGGCGGTGGACGATGGTCAGACGAACAAGATCACGTCGGCGTTTTATAAACATATGGTGGACGAATCTGGTCGTCTGGATCATACCCGCGCAGCGTTCGCGCTGAACAAGACGATGAAATCTGTGCATATACCATTCGATCAACGGATTCTTTATATCCATCTCGGTGCCTAGTTCTAGTATGTCTTCACTCCCTTTCTCGCTTTGCATCGTTCGCTGTGTGTAACCACTGCCAAACATGCTATCCTTATTTCGCGGGTCGCGCGACTTGATATATGCGTAGTACACCAGATCCTCGAGCTTGTATTGCGCCCCGAATACCCCACGAGAAAAGTCACGTGTCGTACGAGACCAAAAGGCCTCCTTTGTCTTGTCGAAGGGAGCTTTCGGAGAACTCCACGAGGGAACCTGCCCGTGACAGGAGTTGGTGGAGATGACATCAAGTCCTGCGTCTGAGTCCTTGTCGAGCCCTTGCCTTGCGATACCGCCCTATCTCAGGCTGTAAGGCGTTCCAATGACCGGAGAATGCGTTTGCAGGTTCCCCCGACAATCGTTTGTGGGATGCCTCTGAGCGAGCAGGAACAGCTTCGAAAAACGGCGCATAGAAAGCCTGGCCACGTGGCCGTTGGAGACCCGGAGTGGAGGCAGTCCCAGGCGACTCAATAAAGCAGTCAACACTTACCATCCAAATGGAAACTCGACCACATCCACCAGCTTTGCTGCTCGAGTCCAGCCCACATATCCCAAATTTCTGCCAGAAACAACAGTTGGCCTTGCGTTTTGCAGTCAGCTGTGACACTTCTGACTGCCCACCAATTTTATTGCGACCTCGTCCTACCAACGCAGTGCGTCAAACATACATGGATAACACCCAGGTTCCTCTCCAAAATCCTCATTTCGCCTCCCAGGACAATGGGGTACCTCGTCGCTACCCGGAGGTCAGACGCTGTTGGTTGTCGTAAAATCGAAATTGTCGAACCCAATATATAACAAATCTCATTGGTGCACCTACCACCTCGTCTCGCAATGACTTCGCATTTCGCTTCTCCCTCGCGGAACATGCCGCGAGTCCCACCAGGTTCGTGGATTGGGAACTTCGGTCTTTCTACAGACTCTTTTCCCTCTCGGAGGTTTGCCCATAGTGCGTAGGTGTCAATGATAGCTGGCCTGGATATACTCCGGGGCGATCGATTTTGATGTGCACCTGAAAGTCCCCGGATGGGGTGCACGAATCTCGTCACGTTACAGGTTTAAGAAGATCGAAGTCCAGTCAAGTCGCAAATCTCATCGACACGAAGGTAACGGTAACTCGTCTTATCAATACCCAATGATTGCCTTCCAACCTCGCATCGTTTATATGCGGAGTGCTGGGAAGTAGAAGATTGTTGCTTCGATTCGGTATGCGGGTGCAGGCAATGTGGTAGAGGCTGGGCGTGGGCCCGTTCGCGCACGCTGGGTCATGGTGGGGAGGGACCCAGTGGGGAGAGACTCCCGAATGCACGCTATGGTGATCGGCGAGATGACGACTAACTACAAGGCTCTACGTGGCCCTTTTGGGCCTGCTGACTAAGCTGCAATGCTACTACTAGGTCTCCCGGGCCTCGGTGCCCCCTACTCCAATGGGGGGTGATGTGGGGAAGGTGGGATTGCTGGATATATGCAGTGCACATCATTGGAGCCGTGGCTTCGCAGCCTCTCAAGCCTCCCGGGCCGGGCCATTCCGTCATTACACCATGTACGAGCCGGAACATTTCTCAGACCCCAAAGTGATCGCGTTGCAGGCTGCGTTGCGTGAACGCGACCCATTATACTGTGGGATATGTGCCCTCCCAGATTATCAGCAGTCTCTGTATTACACCCACGGCGACATTACTCGGTGAGGCCCTGTTCCAAGCCCTGGTAACATATCTAAGCAAATCCCGCGTAGTCGCATTGATTTTTCCAACGCTGGAACGCACGACCTCGAAGCGTTGTATCGCGCTTGTGAACCCGCAAAGTTTGGCCGGAACGAGGAGAATGTGTTCGACGAGTCGTATAGGAAAGCGGGGAAGATGGATCTGACCTCTTTTGCGACACTCTTTGATCCACGCACCCTCGGAATCTACGAGCTTGTATCAAAGGCGTTGCTCACTCAGAACTTCGCGACGATGGATATGGAGTTATACAAGTTGAATGTTTATGGTAAGCGCTCTGATCACTGACAGTCGCTCTGAATCCAAATTCATTGTGCCGTAGGAAAGGGTGATTTCTTCAAGGCTCACAAGGACACGCCACGTGGTCAGGACATATTCGGGTCCTTGGTCGTTGTCCTTCCCACTTCATACGAGGGTGGCCAATTCGTACTTCGTCAAGGAGAAAAAGAGTGGACCATTGATTTTACGGACGGATTGGTGGCTGCAGCCGAGCCTTCGGTTTCCTTTGTCGCGTTCTTTGGCGACATTGAGCATGAAGTCTCGCCCGTCACGTCGGGTTACCGCGTGACGCTCACTTACAACCTCTACCACAAACCTATCCAACCCAGTACGTCGTTCATCCCCACTCCGTTCTATCTAAAAATAGAACAAGCGCTGATCGGTCTGGTGAATGACAAGTCCAAATTGTCGAATGGCGGGTATCTGGGATTCGGCCTCGCTCACGAGTATGTCCACACGGGCCGCAAGCTAATCGATCCGTTGCTGGGCCAGTTGAAAGGATCTGACCGCGCGCTTGCAAACGTGTGCGACGCACTGGGTCTGCGGTATTCCCTCAGGCTTCTCTATCGCGGGTTTTTTGACCAACAGTTGAGCCTCATCACCACCAACGAGCTCGATCTGAAGGATAACGACGATGTGGACCTAGAAGATTCCACGGCTGAACTCTACCTCATGCGGGCACTCAGGGGGCTAAGCATCGAGCAGGTCGAGGGTATCGATCTCATCGGGACGCCATGGAGGTTTGATCCTGAGCTATTCGATCAGGATTATCAAATGGACCTCTATGGGCGGCCATTGTGGAGGAAACCCAAGAATGGTGATGAATATGTGGACTTTGCGTCGACGTTGAGACGGTTCGTTAGGGAACCTATCACCCAGGTGCTCGAGATTACGCCAATGGCATCGTTAGTGGATATCCACTCTTCGGTCTTGACGTATGGTAACGTGGCCGAGATGAAGTTCTTTTATGGGACTGCGTGCATGCTGATCGCTGTCGACACAGCAGAATCGCGAAAGCCCCTTGCAGTGTAGTGATGATCAGTCGGGTAGATTGGATGGAACTTCGAAGTTGAAGTTGAAGCATAACAGCCCCTGGCCTATCCTTGCATGCATGTATTTGACTGTGTTAACTAGATTTAAACTTGACCAAAGGCTCATTTTCAGGTTTCGGGGAACTTGGGAGTCACATTCTTGTTCACTTAGGATCAACAAGTTTGACAATCCAATCACCACTGCTACCTCTCAGTTCTGATTTCTGTACGAGGAGTACCCTTCAGTGGCAGCATCCAGCCGTCGAATCGATGACCGGCGAGGTCTGTAAACGTGAATCGAGCATGAAATGGGTCGTTTGGGTCGTTTATCGAGCTCAAGCCATATCCGCTGCTGTCGTTGACACTCACAGCATCGGTGGCCCACACAGTTCGACCGTCATCGAGGCATGCCCAAAAACAAATACCCGTGTCACGATCCAACGTTCACGAGGGGCTCATCTCTGCCACAGAAATGCATTGAATTTGTGGGTATTTATGAATCGAGTTCGATTCCCCTGTGCAAGCGTGAGCATGCAAGATTTTTTTCTGGTAATCATTCGAAACTTGAACGAGACGCCAGCATATTCACGAGAGAGAGTGTGTGTGTGTGATCCGTGGATGGACACGCTTTATTTCAACTTTAGTTTTCGTACTACGTACCTTGTACGAACGATCGGGGTTTGGATCGTACTTACCTCCCGTGGGCATCTGCGACTTGAAGATCTTGAATGCTTCGCGGGTGCACAGGAACGATGCGACAAGGTTCATGTTCACGACGGACGCGAAGAGCTCGAGCAGCATTTCCTCGATTGGGTGGATTTGGTTGGTTTTACCCGCATTCTTCACATCCCAGTCAGCCACTGGCAAGGAAAGAAAGAAAAAGGACGTTCGCCTTCTGGGAAAAACGGCGACGTACGTTGAACAACAAGTCGAGCTTGCCAAATCGGTCGATCGTCTGCTCAAAGAGACGCTTGACGAATGCTCCGTCTGTGATGTCATCGTTGACGAGGAGACACCTCTTGGGGTCCGCACAGGCGGCTTTCGTCTCTTGCAGCTCGGGCAGACGTCGTGACGTCAGCGCTAGACGCCATCCCGCCGCTGAGAGCGCAATCGCGGTGTGCCTCCCGATGCCTACGTGTAATGTGTATGTGTGTATGCCACATTCCACATTGTGTGTCAGCAGTCGGTATGGCCCAGCCAATGACCGTAGGTACACGGGGGACGTGCCGGATGAAGCGCCAGTGATGATCGCCACCTTTTCAGATACCATGATATCGCTTAGTACTAAATGCTACGGGTTCTCCTCATTCAAAGTGTGGCATGCCCCTAAAGTTTAACCAACCTACTGCATCGCCAGCCAACTTGAAACCCCTCTCCCCGATGGACTTTCCCATATCTTATCTTCAGAGCCAGCTTATCCTACTTGAGGCTTTTAGGGCCGATGTTTGGGGAAATGAGCACATTTTCAAGGAGCAGCGAACCCGCCAATCAGAGTCGAACATCCGGACCATAGAGACTGTCTCAACTTCGGCAAGCATTTTGCAGCAGTGTGATCTTTTTGCCTGGCCGTAGAGGATACAACAATCATTGTGGTTCAAGAATATATCAACGCAATGAACACTTTTAAAAGCAGCGGTTCCACATACCGGAAAGGTGCCTGTATCCTTGGACAGCCCGGCATTGGTATGACATTCACATATGACCTGGGGATTTCTAAATATGAGTTGCAGGGAAGTCCTTTTCCATCGCGTATGCCGCCATTGAACAGCTTCGCGCAAGGCAGCCCGTAGCCGTCCAACTCTTCTGGTCCGAGTCAGATGCTTACGTCCTCTTTTCTGAGCACTCTGTTGACCATTACACTTCTCTTGAGCTGCACCCCTTGGAACAGCACGTGCCAGCTGTATGGGCATTCTCAGACTCCAATGACAGATGCAAGATTCCCCCATTCCATTTTACGAACACTCTTGGTGTTCGGGTTTTCCAAACGACCTCACCTGCTCAGGATCGCTGGAAAGAATGGACCAAACAGCACAGTGTTGGTTTATATTTCATGGACCTTTGGACCACCCCAGAGATCGAGGATCTTGCGTGCATCGTACTGGTCATCGCAGCACAATTATCTGACCAAGCAGCACACTTAGCTTCATATTTCAACCTGACAAAATCGAGCTCATGAAAACTCTCGCACGCCAATAGGGGCACGTTCCCTGCACATTACGATTTGCCGTGGCCGAACCTGAACAGATGTTGCAGTATGAAGGCGACCTCAGCGGGATTATCGCTGACACCATGAGCACGCCCAGAGTTGCTCTTAGGGCCATCCTAAATCTCGACAATCCGATTAACTCTGGACCGTCCCATGTCTTCTTTATCAAGCCGAAGAAAGAGAACAACATTATCTACCGCAACCAATTCACTGTGTTTGTCCCCTCGGGGCTCGTGGAACAGTTAGCCACGCAACTTGTCCAGGTTGAGGCTGCAAAGAAAGTCGAATTCTTTTGCACACTGTGTGTCTCTTCCAAGACCGGTGGATTTTTGAGCAGATCATTCACAACTTCCTGATCGGCACCGAATCCATCACCATCCACTGGTTCGACAAAGAACAATCTTTCCAGACTCTTAAACTCTCTGGCCTTGATATGCATACCACGGACAGCGACCTCGATTCCTCCCCACCTTTCTACTGGCGCCCAGGCAGCCCGAACTACCCTGGGATCGACGGCGCCATAGTCACCAAGGACCATGTTTATGTTATTCAGGCAACAATTAGCCACGAACACGGGACCCCTCAAGAGGGTGACGATAAGCTATGGAAAGCTATGCCACAATCCAAGAAGGTGTTGAAATGGAAATGCTTGTTTGTTGGACCTGATGAAACCCAGACTGAGCAAGTCTCGAAGCCGTACGCTTTTTGTTTGAAGGTTGGCGACCGGGAGACAAGGGCAGATACAAAACAGGAAGGGCTCATTCCAAGGACTTACCTGCAAGTTGGGCGATTCACTGTCTGCCCTGGTGTTTCCGATTCAATGTCCTCCGTGAGTTGTTTACCTCATTGCGAAGGATGACTGATTAATGTATGGTCAAAGTGGGCTACCATTGAATGAGAATGAGTGATGTCGCAGCATCCGAGTCAGGCCCGGGAACGGACTCCTAGTAGAATCGTCACGATCGAGTTACTCACTGTATCACCTTGACGCGCTTTGTATCATCTTGACGTGCTTGTTTCGTTTGAATGCACCTTGGACTCCATCTGGTGTTAGGCGCTTTTGTTGACGAATTCCTTGGAGACGCCCTTGAGACGCCCATTAAGATGCTTTTTATTCCAACATGATAAGTTATACCATTTCTATGTCTTCGTCCTCGTCATCATCACTGACCTCCTCCCACTCCTCATCATTGCCATCCGCTTCTTCCACTGGGGACGACTGGATGCCAAGTGCATCCAGCGTTCGGATAAGTTCCTTTACGTGTTCAAGTAACGGTATGCCTGGGTGTTCCTGGGGATGCGTGCAGCTAAGAGAGGTCGCAACGCGTCAATACCACTGCTACGACCTATATAAAAAAGAAAAGCAAAGCAAAGGGAGAGAAAATACCCACTGTCTGACAGGCTTCCAAACAATTCCGAGCGTCCCTCGCCATATCCTGCCATTCCAACTCTCGCCCGTCTTCGCCCAGTCCGACGGTAGCAGCGACGTCCGCATGAGGTACCACCCCTCGATGTTGGTATCGTCGGTGGGGACCACGCCTTCGAGGAGAGATAGCGCATTTTGGTAAGCACCGCACTCCAAGAATAGCTTTGCATGCGCGATGCGCGTTAGCGCGTCGACAAGAGCCTAGAGGAGTGCATGAGACCGCAGACCGGCCGTGGTCGCCGCGTCGTCCTGTGCGGGAGGTGGTGGAGAGCGAACAGCGCCTCCTCTGATTTTTCCTGCGAGAGACGGATGCTGGCGAGCGTCTGGAGCGTTTGTAAGTTTTGCGGATCGATCTGGAGAGCGTGAGGGTTCCTTGAGGTCTCACCGTGGCAGTGGAAACAAAAATTCAAGCCCAAGAAGTCAAGAACAAACCCGAAATCCGCATCCGCACTTCATTGAATTGTCAAGATGACGACGGCACACTTCATAACTAGTAAGCTTGCAATTGAATCTTTGAAAGAGTATTACATGTCCATTTTCACAAGCCAACGAAATCGCGCGACTCTGTCGGTTCCACAGCGATCAACATGCATGCAGCCCCGTAAAAGTAGGCCAACTCCGCCTCGTTGCCGTACGCCATGAACGGGGTCTTGACGTCCACCGAGGATTCCATCGACGTGATCTCCAACACCTCCGTGACCGGGTCCCTGTAAAACGGTTTCAGCCGCGAGTATCCGTAGTAGTCGTCATCCTCCAAAACCCTCAGATCGAACTTGCGCCCTCCAAGGAGAGTAACACCTTCGACTTGCTCGTTAGTCAACCCTTCGAGGGCCTGTTGGAGGTAGTCACTGGACGACGACTCATAATCCATCCTCCTTCCATCCACGTCAAGTTCTTTGGTGGTGATGAGGTTCACCTGTGAATCTGTAATCCCGCGATAGAATAATCTGAAAGAGTAACGGAGGCCAAGCTCGTCGCACACGTCCGCAAGCGCGCGGTCCGACCCTTTCAGCTGGCCCAACAACGGGTCAAGCAGATTGCGGCCCGTGTGGACGTACTCGTGGACGAGACCGAACCCCAGATAACCGCCGTTTGGGAGTGTAGACTTGTCGTTCACTAAATCAACGAGTGCTTGCTTGAGTTTGACCTGGAACGGAGTGGGAATCGACGACGTGCTGGGGTGGATGGGCTTGTGGTAGAGGTTGTAAGTGAGGGTCACGCGATATCCGGAGGTGACGGGTAAGACCTCGTGCTCGGTGTCACCAAAGAACGCGACGAAGCAAACAGAAGGCTCTGTGGCACTCGCAAACTTGTTGGTGAAATCAAGCGTCCACTCTTTCTCTCCTTGACGAAGTACGAATTGACCACCCTCGTACAGAGTGGGCAGGACGACGACCAAGGACCCAAACATGTCCTGACCCCGTGGCGTGTCCTTGTGAGCTTTGAAGAAATCTCCCTTTCCTACGGAAGAATGGGTTTGAGTCGAAAAGGATGAAGAAATCAGGAAGCGGAGCGTTCACCATAGACGTTCAGCTTGTATAACTCCATATCCATCGTCGCATGACTCTGAGTGAGCAACGCCTTTGATACTTGCTCGTGAATTCCGAGCTTACGTGGATCAAAGAGCGTCGAGAACGAGGTGAGATCCATCTTTCCAGCTTTCCGATAGGACTCGTCAAGAATGTTCTCCCCGTTACGGCCGAACTCTGCTGGTTTGCAAGCACGGTACAATTCATCGAGGTGGTCAGTTCCAGCGTTGGAGAAATCGACACGGCTATACACTGATCAGACCGCCACTCGGCTTGATAGGGGCCGGAAGTAGCTTACCGAATGTGGTCACCGTGAGTGTAGTACAGAAGACGCTGATATTCTGGGATGGGGCATATTCCGCTGTAGAACGGGTCGCGATGGCGCAACGCGGTCTGCAATGTGATCACTTTAGGGTCTGAGAAATGTTCTGGTTGGACCTTTTTGCGGGCACTCATGGTGAGGACAGAGCTGGTATTAGCTAAGTCCCCACGCCACTTTCATCGACGTTTTATAGTCAATGGTGATGATGATCTTGAATATCAAATCTGTGACCCTGTAGACTGACTCGAGACGACGCAAGCTGATAATTTTACGCTGAAAATACGTACTAATATTACACTGCTTCTCGCCGGCCTCGTGCATTGATCATCGAGTCAGTCCATTTGGAGACCACGAACTGTATGACTCGACGGCCCCTATGTTCCTACTAGTAGCTCTTCCTAGTAGACCTGTCTCGAAACGCCTTCCGACGCAGAAATTAACCTGTACTTACACCCTGGTAGCTTTCAGTTGCTTCACCCACTGTGTCCGTACACCCCTGGCTGGCGGTTTCAAAGAGACAGGAACTTTTAAACGAGTCGAGCAATTTCTGCAAGGGGCAAAGAAAATGCTAGACTCGATCCTGTGTTGATCATGATTTGTTTTCCAAAGTAAGAAATACGGATACTCTGAGGTATCACATCATGATGGGGAGTCAAATGGTTGACAAATAGCGAGCTTCGTGCATTGATCGGGGAACTTGGTGGCTGTCCCTTTCGGGTCTACGAAACGTATGACTCGATTTCGTGTTGCGAGATCTGACAGTGTCAGTATCTGAATCTTAATGAGGCTCGAGTCATGATGCAAAGATGGTATGTGCCGTGCGACTATCGCTTGATGGCAAGCCGTTTGAGAGTTGCGATTGGAGGGCGGCTAGCGAGAAAAAAAAATCGGGGGACCATTTCACTGGCACCCAACATATACAGCATGTAGATTGCAGTTTTCCGATCGCTGAAATGCCAACTCCCCACTCCCTGCCCTCCGAGTCGAGGGCCAAATATTGCGGTGATTTGGAATATTGATCACATACCATAAACGACGATATGTCGCTCCCAAATTCCACGAAACTTGAAACGAGTCTGAAATTCTGTTGGGTTTGAACTTGGTTTGATTAAATACATGCATGAAAGGACAAGATGGTTACTCGTAGACGGATATGGCTCGTGGTTGAAATCGTTTTACAGGACCCCGATCACGGAGGCGAGTTCGCGATGGACCGTGATGAACGCTCGAGAACGGTCACCAAAAAAAATATTCAAAAGTGAAAATGGAACGATAACAACCAAGTGTCGCCTAACCGACGACACTAGTCGTCAAAGCACGTCCAGCATTCGTGCGTTGCTCGTCAACACGTCCAACGGCATGTCCTCCTGTATCTGAACAGTGATCATGCTCTCCGCAGCCACCCTCCTGTATTCTGCCACGTTTTGACGCGTGGGCGTGAACAATAGCGCACCAAACGGTTGTCTGAGGCGAGCGATGAGCCGGAGAGCTTGCGTCCGCTTGTCCGCCAGTGAGACGGGTGAAGGGGACAGGAGCGATGATACGTCTCGAGGTCGTCCACCGAACGGACGCCCGAAGCGAGCAACGAGGCGCGACGTTCGCGTTTGCTTGACCGTGAGTACAGTGTTGGAAGGGTCAGGGAA
>JBBPQL010000479.1:0-24737 GCA_038092515.1 Boletus subparvulus | reverse complement strand
TGATGCAGCATGTCTGGGGCATTTGTATCAACTACCATCAACGAGTCATCCTCCGTCCTGGGTAGTAGTAGGCGGTGGTTGGCATTTTCGATCGCCTTTCTTTTCTTCTTCTCGAGATTACACTACAGATCGTGAGTTTAGAAATAGAGGGAATAGAAGGGACGGTGATCAGAGTGACTACCTTGTGTTTATATTGCTCGATGCAACCTTGGAACATTTTCACTCGCTCGAGTTGTGCCTGTACCTCCTCTAATGCCTGTTCCAGAGCCCTGGATATCTTGTGATTTTCAACGTGGAGCTTTGTCACGTCTTCTTTCATTCGATTGCTTTCTTCCCTCGCACGTGCAGAATGGCCCGCCTCCTTCGCCAGTCGTTCTTCTAGTAGCTCACAACGATCACGAAGGTGTTGTATCGTTTGGTTGTGGCGAGCATCATCTCGTCTTAGGGTATCTATTTCATGCTGTAATTCAATAAACCGACCTGAGCAATTTGCATGGGCGGCCTTGGCTTCCTTGAGTTCTCTAATCGATCGCGTGTGAGCTGCCTCGGCCGTCGGGTGACTACCGTGGCTCCCGGCCAACGATTGGGCAGGGGTGAGAAAGAGAGGGAAAGCCTCTTTGCGTCTAACGGGCTTGCGACACGTAGGGCATGAAAGATTGCTCGATTGTCCATGATGAGCAAAATGTTCCTCCAGGCATGGCTCACAAAATCCGTGGCCTATCGAACAAAAGCAAATGCGTCGTATCAGCACGCACGGAACTGAAACCGATTCGTGGAGCTACCGCATCTGAAAACGAGTATATCGTTGATGGAGACTGCATCAAGATGAATGGGGCACTCGATGGTCAGGTCATCCATTCCGCGCGGCGCGTGTCGTTGTGGATTGAAGTGAGTCGCGTCACGTACGTCGGTCACGGTCCGAGTCGCGTCGCGTCACAAAGCACTTCAAGTTGCTTCCCATCTTTACATGAAACATCGTTGTGAAACAAAGAACTGCGTTCTAATGGGACTGGACTTGGCCTCATCCGAGGCACCTCGGATTCAGAGCATTTTTCACTGATTGTTTGACAAGATAGCAGCAAGCATGGACGAGAAAACCCGTCAAGGTAGATGCTAACTTTTGCTCTTTCACAGATAACATGTCGTTCCATGTACAGTTGTTCGGATTTCCGACCACGACGGTCGGATTTCGATAGGTTACTTCCATCGGACCAGGTGGTATGCTTGTGTTCTGGCAGAAGTTGGACCTTTCCGACAGACTATAAATGTTTCAACCTGTTGTCGACTCCTTTCATCCTCTTGCGATAAACATCCCAGTGAGTTGTAACTCCAACCTTTGCATTTAACGACTGCATTGGACCTAGTAACATTTTTCTACAGATATCCGCGAAAATGTCCGGAGACACTGCCTATGCCGCTGCGCCTTTCGATCACGCGAAGGCTGATATCATCCTGCGTTCATCAGACAACATCGATTTTCGCGTCTTCAAACTCTTCCTCTCTCTTGCATCCACATTCTTCGAAACCCTGTTCGAAATCCCTCAGCCTACTGTAACCGAAGCGAACAATGATCAGGAGGTCAAGGACGGTCTCGCCGTCATTCGCGTGGAAGAGCACAGCAAGACCCTTGATACCCTCCTTCGCTTCTGCTATCCATGCACATTGGCTGAAGATCCCAAACTCGAGGTGCTGGAGGATCTCGTAAATGTCCTTGGGGCTGCTCAAAAATATTCTCTTGATACCATCGAAAAGAAAGCCCGTCAAGCCCTCTCAAACCCCCAAATCCTCGAGGCTGAGCCTCTACGGTGCTTTGCGATCGCGCGGCGGGGACGCGCGCGCGAGGAAACCCTGCTCGCTGCCAAGTACACGTTAACACAACCCCTCATCCCGTCATGGTTCCAAGAGATCGATTTCATCACCGCGGCTGATCTGCTCGCGCTGCTTACCTATCACCAAACGTGCGGTGATGCTGTATATGCGCTGAGGAACGATGTAAGGTGGATCCAATCTCATTACGGAAGCAGCGAAGGCTGTGCATGGTTCGCTGCGAAGTCAAAGCCCCGCAACGAACATAGCTGGGCTGTCTCTGTACAAAGTTGTCGATGCGCAAGTTCGACTACGGTTAAATATGGGCTATTCGGTTCCCAGCCACTCATGTGGTGGGGGAACTTCATGGAGGAAACCTTTGTGGCGCTACGAGACAAGCCATGCATGGCAACTGTAGAGAGCTTTGTGGCAAAGACTGTGCAGAGCGTCAGGGCACAAGGCTGCCCGATTTGCTCTGTCAATATTTCAGAGCACATGCGGGATTTTTCCGAGTTGTTAACAAGGAAAGTGGAAGAGGTGGTTTCCGAGGTACGCTCCGTTATCGCTTCATGGGGAAATACCCTTGCCAAATCCCGATATTTTCCCTCTAGGTCAAATTGGTGTTGGCGTTCTGATTTCTTCCCGGCTTCGGTACCGAAAGATTTGATGTAGTGGGGCTTGCATCCTAGCTAGAATGCAAAGTGCCTCTGTACACTATGCAAGAGATTGATAAGAGGTTTATTTACATTCATGCCCACAAATGACGAGTCCGGTGTTGAGCCGTTGGCCGAGTGAAGTGGATGGGTATGCCACGACCTTGAGTCAACTCTACGTACCTCGTCGTTGTCTATTTGCGCTAACAACGGCACAAGACTTTTGGTTGGTCGCGGTTTACCGTTACTGACGTCACGTTATAGGAGAGGGTCACTACTCACAAACAGGCTATCGTCATTCTACCAACCCCTACGTGTTAAGACCAAGATTTCTTTCTGGCAATTCTCAGTGAGTTACAATGTCTCCATCACCCATCACCACATTGATCGTGCCATAAGCGTTCGCTACAATGACCAATTCTGCCTATGCTAAGGCGCCGTTTGATCACGCGAAGGCGGACATCATTTTGCGTTCGTCCGACTGTATCGATTTCCGAGTCTTCAGACTATTCCTCTCTCTCGCATCCCCATTCTTTGAAGCTCTCTTCGATATCCCCCAACCTGTCGAAGAGAGTGGGGATCAGGAGATCAAGGACGGTCTTGCTGTCATTCCCGTAACAGAGAACAGCAAGACCCTGGATGTCCTCCTCCGTTTTTGCTACCCGTGTACCTTGGTGGACAACCCCAACATAGACTCGGAGGTGTTGAATGATGTTATAGATGTTCTCGAAGCTGCCAGGAAGTATTCCCTCGATGTCATCGAGAAGAAAGCTTGTCAGGCGATTGCAAACCCCGAAATCCTTGAGGAGGAGCCTCTGCGGTGTTTTGCTATTGCGCATCGAGGAGGCTTGCGGGAAGAGACGATACTCGCTGCAAGGTACACATTGTCCCAGCCGCTCATCCCGGAATGGTTCCAAGAGATTAATCTACTCAGTGCAACTGATCTGCTCACCCTGCTCACCTACCACGAGGAGTGCGGCGATGCCGCATATGAGCTGAGGCTCGATCTATCGTGGATCACATCTCATTACGAGAGTCCAGAGGCCTGCTTCTGGTTGTCTGGCCGATGCCGATGCGATGATTTTGGCATTCATATTGATGACTGTCCAAGACCAGCTAGTACAGGAACATACAAGCCATTTGGCCGCCATGCACCCCGATGGTGGGAAGACTTTATGGAGGGAATCTTCACTGAGCTGCGAGACAACCCGTGCAAAGAAACTGTGGAGGATTTTGCAGCACAGACTGTCAAGGACGTTAAGGCAAAAGGATGTGCAGCTTGCTTCTCAACGATCACTGAGGGCATGCGTGAATTTTCGGATTTACTCGTAAGGGAGGTAGAGGAGGCAGTGTCTCAAGTAAGTTGCGCCCCCCACGACGATTCCTTGCAAGGCCTGATTCTTTTTCTTGGCAGGTTGAGTTGGAGTTGCATTTTTGACGGAACGCTAGAAGCTAGGGGGGTTTTGCGACCAAAATGAGTAGCGCCTCTGTACTATGAATGCTATGAATGTGTACGTATCAGTACGAGGGGGTTATTTAAAGCCTTTGTGCAATTTGTTACTTATCTCAGCGCATCCACCGCCGTAGCCACCCGAGTGGGCATATCGATCTGGCGATGAGATACATCCACGAGTCATCTGCATCCACAACGGACCCCAAGGTGTGTTTTGCTTGTTTGACGAACGTAGTGACATATTGCGGTCCCTGAGCTTGATCCCATCCTTCCATGACCTGTGTGCATGACGCATGGTTGGGTTTCGCGGAAGCGAGCTGCCGTGCAATCGGTACACTACCGTTTATGGCCCTACACGCAGATCAGCTGAGGGTCCGGGGCGTTGACGGAGGATGGGCTCGGGATTTGGGAGACGCCAGAGGGGGCGATGTGTGAGGTTCCTTTACCAGACGTTTTTCGAGGACAAGTAGAATGTGTGTTTGGCGAGTCAATTTTGGGAGGATGATGGGTTGGACGTGTCAGAGGGATTCCTTGGGGATAAGTTTGCCTTCTTGGGTGAGTCGCGTCGTTTGCTGTGTCGACACATCACTAGTGATATCGTGAACCATGAAAACGCGTAAGTCCGTGAGGACAACTTCAGCGGCTGTGATTGCTTGTGCAGAAGCGGTTGAGCATACACAGACAGGTCACGAGACGATGCATCGATGCGTTGCTAATGCAAGCGTTGAATCGAGAAAAGGTAAGCCGCTGGCATTTGAGCGGCTCACGAGCCGTCATTCGCCGCGACGTAAGTCGAGCTGTACTTTACGTTTCTCTTCCTGGACGACCTGCTGGACGACCGGTCGTCCGACACGCGGCGGGAGATCGCAAGCCGCTGCCGGCGTAGCTGTTATCGACCATCTGCATCAGGGGCGGATAAATTTGCAGTGGTTTAAGTTTTACATAAGTGGTGAAGTATGGTTAGGTATGAGAAGCCTGGGCCCATCCGCCGAGTACTACGGCCCAATGGCGCGTTCCAACTGGCTGATACCATGAGTCGCTGCACAGTCAAGTTACTTTGATCTTGACTCATCTCCAGTGCCAGCGAACAGGGCTCAGGCTGGTCAGCGTCGGGACAGTACGAGTGGGGATGATAGTATGGTGTACGTCGTTGCCGACTGCCAGGTGCACGAACTGCGCTGCCATCGTCTCTGGTTGTTGTCCTGATTCATCGATCCGCACCAGCCCCGAGTTCAACATGCGCCGCAACCCTCTGATTAACTGGTAAGACGAGCGTCCATTGTACTGCCAAAAATTCCACTAATTTTCCCGCAGAACCATTGATTTGGGATAGTGTCATTCGATCACACTGACTTTTTCCTGGGCTCATGTTATCAGCCCAAGGTTCATGCGTGTCAACATCAGTGAGTGGACTTAGCCAAGAACTCCGTGACCAGTCGATAGACATGCGGGCAAGTGATGTTGAAACGCTTAACCTGGTTTGCTAACTTTTACAATGGCAAGTTCGAAGCCACACCCGACTCGGCAGGCCCGAGTCGAAGAATGATAGTCTCTCCTTCCGCTCTGCCTCGCTGTACCACATGTGGCACTGGCCCAGGGTTGGACGAGTGTTATGCTGCAAATTTGCGTGGAAGTTCACCGAATCACAAATTCACAGTACCTGCGGGAAATTGTTCTTCGATCATCCTTTCTTAGGCTTTATTGGGCGTAAGCTCCTTTCCGTGTTTGATATGTTCCCATCCACACATCAAAACACAAGTATTCCGTGACATGGCAGCTTAAGTCTTGACCAAGAGAAACGCCCTGATAACTGGTCTGTCAGATAACTCCATTTCTACTTCAATTATTCCTCTAAGGCGTTCACAACCTTGTCAGTCAATGCTTGCGTTCTAGTCGAAGGGTCTGGATCTGGAGAAGCCGCGTGCACTACACGAGCTCTTCCAGACTGCTGGAGCCAAAAACAAAGAACAAAGAACACGTGTAGATTGGGGGTCCGTGCGGTATAAATCTGAGTATTTAATCAGGGAAATCGATCCAGCCCTTTCTCTTAACTCATCTCCCCACCTCTCACTACGGTGAGCTCTCACGTCGCATTCCTCTTTCAGATAATAATGTCAGCCAACAGATATCTGTGACCATGTCTGATGACTCTACCTATGCTGCCGCGCCTTTCGATCACACCAAGGCGGATATTATATTGCGTTCATCGGACAACATCAACTTCCGTGTCTTCAAACTATTCCTCTCTCTCGCATCCCCATTCTTTGAAACCCTCTTCGATATCCCCCAGCCTGTCGAAGAGAGTGGGGATCAGGAGATCAAGGACGGTCTTGCAGTCATTCCCGTAACAGAGGACAGCAAGACCCTCGATGCCCTCCTCCGCTTCTGCTACCCGTGCACCTTGGTAGACGACCCCAAGATCGAGGTGTTGAAGGATGCCATGGACGTTCTTGAGGCAGCCAGGAAGTATTCTCTCGATGCCATCGAAAAGAAAGCTCGCCAGGCCATTGTAAACCCCAAAATCCTTGAGGTGGAGCCTCTGCGATGCTTTGCGATCGCGCGTCAAGGACGCTTGCAGGAGGAGACGCTACTCGCTGCAAGGTGCACGTTGACGCAGCCGCTCATCCCGTCATGGTTCCAAGAAATCGAACTGATCAATGCAACTGATCTGCTTACCCTGCTCACCTTCCACCAGAGGTGTGGCGATGCTGTATATGCGCTGAGGCTCGATCTATCGTGGATCACATCTCATTATGCGAGCTCAGAAGCCTGCTCCTGGTTGTTTGGCCAACACTACAATTATAATTATGGCAATACCAATTGTGGGTGTCCAAGATCACGTACAACCAGATACGCGCTGTTCGGCGTCTCACTCCAATGGTGGGAAGAGTTTATGGAGGAAACCTTCATAGCACTGCGAGACAAGCCGTGCAAAAAAATCGTACAGGCTTCTGCAGAAAAAACAGTGCAGACCGTCAAAGCACGAAGTTGTCAAGCTTGCTCCCCGAAGGTCACCGAAGGCATGCGTGACTTTTTGGATTTGTTTACGAGGAAAATAGAGGAGACAGTTTCTCAGGTCAGCTGTGTCCCTCACGGAGATTCCTCGTAGAACCTGACGGTTTTCGTGATAGATCGAGCTAGATCTGAAGTTTTAATGGAGTGGAATCGCTAGGAGCGTCGCGAGAGGGTGTTCTCATCGGAATGGGTGCTGTCAGTACCCTGTATGTTTGCGTATATGCGTATACAACTCAACCAGATCTGTTTGGCTCGTTGAGTCCTACATAAAGCTTGAACGCCGCGTTCAGAAATTCAGGAAATTTGTATGTTGGCCTGGAATCGTGGCACACACATGTTCAGTTCCGAACCATTCACGCGAGGGCGTGCAGTCTTCCTAAACCAGGCCAAAACGTCGAGACCAGTCTAAGAGTCCGGTCTGGAAGGATGTTAATTCGGGCGCCCGCCGCCAGCACTATGAGAAACCCGGGCCCATCCGAGTCCGAGTACTGCCCGATGGCGCGTTCCCGCTACAGCAACAACAATGCTACTAGCCCTCTGAGCGATACCATGAGTCGCTGCGCAGTCAAAGTGAGTGCGTGTTACTTTGACTTTGACTCATTGCCAGTGCCAGCGGACAGGGAGGGATGATAGCATGATTGTGATGTACGTCGTTGCTGACTGCTAGGTGCACGAACTCGAGCGTGCTGCCATCGTCTCTTGTTGCTGTCGTGATTCATCGATCCGCACCGGCTCCGAGTCCAACATGCGCCGCGTGCCTCTGAATGACTGGTAGGACGAGCATACTGCAAAAAATCCCACTAATTTCCCGCAGAACCCTTGATTTGGGATGGCAGGGACGTCATTAGTTCACTCGAACTTTTCTTGGGCTCATGTTATCAGCCCAAGCTTCATGGGTGTAAACATCACGATCAGCGAGTGGACTTGGCCGAGAACCCTGTGACCAGTTAGGACTACTGTAAACTCCTTGGCATTGGACTCTTCCAGTAGCCTCGAGATTCCAAGATGCACCACACGAGGATTGGTGAAATGCCTCTTCTACTTCTTGGACCGTTCTAGTATCTGCGCTTGCAGTTGCTTCTGACATCCCGGGTCAAGAGAATTCAGCGGCCACCCAGACGGCTCAACGCTTACCGTACGACTTGGGTGGCTGCATTCCGATAGAAGGGTCACGGAAAGCCGTGAGGTTGCTTCTGAAAGCAAAATATGTCCACACAAATCGATGGTCCGTGCCGTGTGGTATAAATTCATGGCTGGGTTCGGTAAGCTTTCTCCCTCAGCCTGTCTCTCAACATATCATTCTAGTGAGCTCTCTCTCGTCACACTGATACCTCAACCAATAAAATATCAGCCTCTAGATATACTGCAACGATGTCCGGAGACTCTGCCTATGCCCCTGCGCCTTTTGATCACGAAAAGGCAGATATTATCCTGCGTTCATCAGACAACATTGATTTCCGAGTCTTCAAACTCTTCCTCTCTCTCGCATCCCCGTTCTTCGAAACCCTCTTCAATATCCCTCAACCTGCCGAAGAGAATGGGGATCAGGAGGTCAAGGATGGCCTCGCTGTCATTCCCGTAACAGAGGATAGCATGACCCTTGATGCCCTCCTTCGCTTTTGCTACCCGTGCACCTTAGTGGACGACCCCAAGATAGAGGTGTTGAAGGATGCTATGGATGTTCTCGAGGCAGCTAGAAAGTATTCTCTCGATGCCATCGAGAAGAAAGCTCGCCAGGTGATCGCGAACCCCAAAATACTCGAGGCAGAACCTCTGCGATGCTTTGCGATCGCACATTCAGGACGCTTGCGGGAGGAGACGCTACTCGCTGCAAGATACACATTGACGCAGCCTCTCATCCCGTCATGGTTCCAAGAGATTGAACTGATCACTGCAACTGATCTGCTCACCCTGCTCACCTATCACCGGCGGTGCGGCGATGCTGTATATGCGCTGAGGCTCGATCTATCTTGGATCACATCTCATTACGGGAGCTCAGAAGCCTGCTCCTGGTTGTCTGGCCAACGATACGATCATTATCATGGTGGCAATATCAATTGTGGATGTCACGCTGCCACAAAAAGATACACGCTATTCAATTTCTCGCTCCAATGGTGGAAGGACTTCATGGAGGAAACATTCTTGACACTGCGAGACAAGCCGTGCAAAGAAACCGCGCAGGCTTCTGCAGAGAAAACAGTGCAAACCGTCAAAGCGCGAAATTGTGAAGCTTGCTCCCCGAAGATCACCGAAGGCATGCGCGACTTTTTGGATTTATTTGCGAGAAAAATAGAGGAGACAGTTTCTCAGGTGAGCTTGTATCCCTCACGTAGGTTCCGCATGGAACCTGACGGTTTTCGTGATAGATCGAGCTGGAGTTGAAGTTTTAGCGAACTGGAATTGCTAGGGGCGTCGCGAGAGGGTGTTCTCATCGAAATGGGTGGTGTCTCTGTACCGTGCATGTTTGCGAGCAGATTTGTTTGGAGGTTTGTCGGACGCCTACTATTACTAAGTTGTGCAGCTTATCTACCTTGACTCATGCCAGTGACTGAATTCAGGAAATTTGTACGTTGACCTGGAATCATGATCAACATATACGTAGTATATAGTTCGAACCCGATCCATCTGTGAGGGTGCGCAGTCTTCCCAAACAAGGCCTTAAATAAGTTGGCAATACATCGGGGCCAGACCTCGGTCTGGAAGAATATTAATTCGGGCGTGCGCTGCCGGTAACCCCTGTCATGGTGGATCCGACTCAGGGTGCCAGTGTTTGAAGAGCCACTTGCAGATGGCCACCTGCCACACACCATGACCGATGTAAGTTTATGTGTAATCGTAACAAGAGTGATCCGCCCTCACCGACTGGTGAATAGCATGTCGAAAACACACCCGCGTGAACTTGAGTGCACCCATTGAATGATTGGATGGAAACAGCACCACCATGGCCCAGAGCACTGGTGAGGGTACAGCGACTTTGATGTTGACTCTCTGAGAGAGTCTTGCATCCTCAACATTCAACCACTCATATGTTCCCAATCACTCCACCACGACCATCAATTTCACTTCAAAGAGAAGCAACTGCTATTCCTGTGGCCAATAAAGCATCCGAGCCTTGATGTACGAACTGGCCTGAGCGACAGGACAGGTTGCTTGATTCAGTTGCGAGAAACCTTGTGCCAGTGAAAGAAAGTATGACTGCAGGATAATGGTGGGGACACAGCTTCACAGCATCCATGGCAAAAGAATATCGGTCGAACAGTCGTTTGAATTAATCAAAATTCTCGGTGAGCAATTATATGAACTGGTCGATATCATGATGGATGGGCGGTGACCGTGAAGTTTTGAAGCTGGACCGTGACAGCGGCAACAACAACAACAAACCAGCCAATCATACGTGACCCCGTGCGACAGATAACCAGTGGCACTTCAAGCCTTTAAAGACTGATAATCGTACTACGCGCTGTCCCGGAGTACTATATGAGAAGCCCGTCCAAGTACGGCCTGACGGCGGGTTCCATACCAACAGCGTTACTAGCCTTCTGAGCGATACTACGAAGTCACTGTGCAGTCGGAGTGCACGTTACCTTGACTTTGACTCATTGTCAAACAGGGTCTGTCAGCGTGGTGACAGTACATGTGGGTGATAGTACTGTATGTTGTTGCCGACTGGATGCACAAACTCGCTGAGCGCTCCTGCCGTCCCTGGCCGTTGTCGTGATTCATCGAGTCCCGCACCGCTGGCTACAACATGCGCCGCTGAACGACTAGTGAGACGAGCATTCATTGGACTGCCAAATTTTCACTAAATCTCCTGCAGTAGGCTCGAGATGCACTGGATGAGGATTGGTTAGCTGTCTTTCTCGGAACGTACTAGTATCTGCGCTTGCAGCTATTTCTGACATCCCGGGTCAAGAGAATCGACCGACCATCCAGACGGCTCGCCGCTCAATGCTTATCGTACGACTTCAAGTTGGTGGCCGCGTTCCGATAGAAGATTACGGAAGGCCGTGGGGTTGCTTCTGAAAGCAAAAGACGTTCACATAGATCGATGGTCCATGTGGTATAAATTTATGATTGGATTTTTGGGGCTTTCTCCCTCAGCCTGTCTCTCCGCACATTATTCTAGTGAGCTTTCTCAGGCCTCTTCAATCACAACACCGCATCTAGAAATCTGCGACAACCACTACCTATGCCGCTGCGCCTTTCGGTCATGCAAAGGCGAATATCATATTACTTTCATCAGACAATATCGATTTTTCGTCTTCAAACCCTTCCTCTCACTCACACCCCTATTCTTTGAAACTCTCTTCGATATCCCCAACCTGCCGAAGAGAACGAGGATCAGAAATCTGAGATCTTGCTGTCATTCTCTGCTTCTGCTATCCATGTATTTTGGCAGACGACCCCAGCATAGAGGTCTTGAAGGATACTATGGACGTTCTCAACAAAGCCAAGACGTTTTCTATCAACGCCACGATCGAGCAGAAAGATCGCCAGGTGATCGCAAAACACAAATCCTCGAGGCAGAGCCCCCGCGATGCTTTGTGATCGCGTATCAGGGACGAATTGAGATGCTACTAGTACTCGCTTTTGCAGCAAAGACTGGTAAGGGTATCTAAGTGCGAAGTTGTCCCCCCCCAAAGTCAGTGCACACATGAGTTTTCGGATACTTGTAACGAAGTAAACTTGAAAGAGGTAATGTCTCAGGTAGGTTCCACCACGATGATTCTTGCAAGGCCTGATTTTTTTTTGGGGGGCAGGCCAAGTTGAAGTTGTGTTTTTAATGGAATACTAGGAGCTAGGGGTGTTTTTGCGACCAAAATGAATAGCGCCAGATCTGTACTGTGGAATGTGCGCGCGAGTATACACTATAAGTTGACCAACGCGGACTTAACTTGGTTTACTGACTTCTACATGAAGAATAGCAAATTCAGGTTCGAAGCCACGCCACATACCAATTCCCAATACTCAGGAGGGTCGAAGAAAGATAGTCACTCCTTCCGCTATGCCTCGCAGTGTCGCCCGTGGCATCAGGGTTGGACGACTTAGTACTGCAAATTTGCGTTGAAATTCGTAGCATGAAACCATTCTTTGATCATCCTTCTTTATTGGGCGTAAACCCATCCCCGTCTTTGATACGCTCCTGGCACCGGATCCACACATCAAAACAAAAGTATTCCACAGTTTGGGTCTTGACCAAGAGAAACGTCTTGATAGCTGATCGGTCAGATAACTCCATTTCTACCTTGTGCCTCTGAAGTTTTCACAGTCTTGTCAGTAAATGCTCGCATTCTGGTCGATGGGTCCGGATCAGGAGATGCCGCGGGCACTATACGAGCTGCTCCAGACTGCTCTGTGGCTGCTGGAACCAAAAGAAAAAAGAACACGTGTAAATTGTGGGTCCGTGCGGTATAAATTTGTGATTTAGACCAGGGAAATCGATCCAGCTTTCACTCAGGCTCTTGACTCGTCTCCCCATATGTCACTATGGTGAGCTCTCGCGTCGCATTCCTGCTTCAGATAATGATGTCGGCCAACAGACATCTATGATAATGTCTGATGACTCTACCTATGCCCCCGCGCCTTTCGATCACGCAAAGGCAGATATCATCTTGCGTTCATCGGACAACATCGACTTCCGTGTCTTCAAACTATTCCTCTCTCTCGCATCCCCGTTCTTCGAAACCCTCTTCGATATCCCCCAGCCTGTCAAAGAGAACGGGGATCAGGAGATCAAGGACGGTCTTGCTGTCATTCCCGTAACAGAGGACAGCAAGACCCTCGATGCCCTCCTCCGTTTCTGCTACCCGTCCACCTTGGTGGACGACCCCAATATAGAGGTGTTGAAGGATGCCATGGGTGTTCTCGAGGCAGCCAGGAAGTATTCTCTCGATGCCATCGAAAAGAAAGCTCGCCAGGCGATTGCAAATCCCAAAATTCTTGAGGCAGAGCCTCTGCGATGCTTTGCGATCGCACATTCAGGACGCTTGCGGGAGGAGACGATGCTCGCTGCAAGGTACACGTTGACGCAGCCGCTCATCCCGTCATGGTTCCAAGAGATTGAACTGATCAGTGCAACTGATCTGCTCTCCCTGCTCACCTATCACCGGCGGTGCGGCGATGCTGTATATGCGCTGAGGCTCGATCTATCGTGGATCACATCTTATTACGAGAGATCAGAGGCCTGCTCCTGGTTGTCTGGCCGATACTTCCATTACAACAATATGACCAACTGTGGATGTCACGCTGCCACAAAAAGATACACGCTATTCAATTTCTCACTCCAATGGTGGGAGGACTTCATGGAGGAAACCTTCTTGGCACTGCGAGACAAGCCCTGCAAAGAAACCGTGCAGGCTTCTGCTGAGAAAACAGTGCAGACCGTTAAAGCGCGAAATTGTCAAGCTTGCTCCCCAAAGGTCACAGAAGGCATGCGCGACTTTTTGGATTTATTTACGAGGAAACTAGAGGAGACAGTTTCGCAGGTAAGCTGTATCCCCCACGGAAATCCTGATCATGGAACCTGACGGTTTTCGTGATAGATTGAGCTGGATTTCTCTCTATCAACCAAAGTTGACAGCGAGGACAACTTGGATACCTCAGGAAAGGGTGGTTGGAAAAAGGGCAAGAAACGGCGTTAACATTACTTGCACGTGTAGCGATTGTCGACGCAGGACGGGGTATGGCATGATGACATGTGGTCTGTTCAGGAGCCAGAAAGTTTCAGCAAACACGAGTATGTAAATAGTCTCCAAAACATGTACAACTTGAAAATTGGAAGATCACGCTTTGTACACGCTACCAAGCAACGGTGGCACCCAAGGTTTCTTGGAGGGGATGCTCTAAAACGGGATCAGCTATGAAGAGGAGTTATTATGTATGCAGGCCCATCAATGAAAGCAAGCTGACTAAAGGAAATAACGAGTATCAAAACCCTCAGATACTGGCTGCTTTTCGTTTTAGAAGTCCATAACGCGAGCCTCCTGGCATATCACACATCACATCCCATCCAAATATCACTCGCTTTGATCCTGCAAGAAGGCCATGATGCTCGCCTGAGCGTTTCGCTTAAAAAGGTTAGCGTTGACACATCTTTTAATTAAACATGACAATGCTCACTCACCTTGGTTCGCGCGGGCACATCCATATCGCTGTCATCCTGATCCATAGACTTTCCTGTCTCGGGTGAGCTGCGCAGTCCTTTTCCACGTCCCTTTGTCGCCTTATCGAACTCTTGCACGTCCTCTGAGTACAATGAACGAGTTCAATCTAGAAACCAGACTGTTAAAGGGTACCCACTGAGCTCTTGCGCCAGTTCCCTCCGTTCCCTGATAGTTTTCGCCTTCTCCAGGCTATATCGCGACGTCATCCCAAGGTCTCCAAGGATCAAGTGAAGGCGTTTGATTTGTTGCAAGGGCTGATCTACTCCCTCAAATTCCTTCTTCCAGACCTTTCGCACACCGCAAGCAACTACAATACACTAGAAGAAATTCTTTAATCCAAGACGCTTGGCATACTAGTGCTTTACCTTGAGTTTGTTTACCGTTTCTTCGTGTTTAGACAATGTTTCCTTCTTCTTTCCTTGTTTCAACTTCTCGACCTTCTGGGGTTTCGTGGACTCCTGTTACGTCAACTTTGGGGAGACAAGAAACGGAACAAAAGCAGACCTTTTCCTGCTTCTTCTGTCGCTTCTTCGGTGGTTCATCAATGACCGAAGATAGCTCTGACTCCATCTGTATTGCGTTAAAAGACTCTGACTGCCACGCCAAGTAAACACGCACGGGATCCCTAGTCAGTTCCTTCGCTTTCGAGTGTTTCGGTGATTCAGTCGCACGCTTCGGCTTGTAACTAGAGCTGGATGGGCCAGGACCTTGGTCTGTATTCATTTCAACATCCGAATCATTCTTGTTCTGCTTCGGAGGTGACGACTTTGCGGACATTTTCTCATTCCTTGGTGAACGAACAGACTTTCGTGTTCCGGACTCTGGTGGGGCCTCTTCGTCCGAGGATTCAATAACAGCCTGATTATGGCTCGTACATGACGACAGATCACATCAAATCGTCAGGATGGCCCCACCTTGGATTTGTATTTCATTTCGCTTTCTGGCTTTTTCGACGGTTTGCCGGGCTTTACTGGCTTGTCGATGGTCTGATCATCGCATCACGGCGACGAGAAGATCTCTCACCTTGGAAGGTTTCGAACGCGCAGAGGCCGCCTTCTTTGCCGATGGTGCTTCACTTTCAGACGCATTGGCTTCCTCTGGAGGTTCCTCGTCTGAAGAGTGCACCTGGGCCTTCTATATGGATGCATCATTATCAGACCAGGCGGACATAACCATGTATGTACGCACCGATTGTCGTTTTCGCGTGCCAGCTTTTGCCGTGCCACCAGCCTTTTCCTTCTTGGCCGCTTTGCGTTGAGGTGGCTCCACATCTTCGTCCGACGCGTTCCGGAGGCTATTCTGGTTCGAGCTCAGTCCAGGACACCATACCCACTACACCCAACGATAACCAAGAACGAGGCTCACCACGGTCGCACGCACGGCCTCTTTGATGAACGACTTGTATGTCCCGCCGTTCAAGACGGCTTCCTCGACATCAAAACGTGTCGCCAATTCTTGGCGCACGATGCGCACGGTTAGTTGGCTGAACGTAAGAATCGCGCGTCATTAACCACCAATTTAAAACTTGCGCGTCTAGAGTTTAGACTGCCGATAGGAGGCTTACTTGAGTCGATCGTCGTCTCGTGCGCGCGTGAGAATGTTCACGATAACGCCTTTGAGGTCTTGGACACTCGGAAGGGACATAGTGTTAAGTATGTGGGCTGGTTGACGAATACTAACAACTGTTTAAATTCGCGACGCGTGCCACGCACGTGCGCATCACGTGATGATAGACAGGAATTACATACGACGGTGGAAACACTGTCGAAAGTAAGGTCATAGTTCCAATCGATTGATCATTGAGGAATACGAAACCAGGCGTGCATTCACATCATGTGGTAACATATATACCCCAGCTACACAGAACTAAAACGAGACAATCGAACGAGAAATTTCCAGCCAGTACAATAAAAAATGCGATGTCCATCTGAGTGGCTAGGAGTGCTGCGAAGTTGCGAACAATTATAGCTTTGACTTGATCGTAACAAGCGAAGCATTCTGCCGCAAAATCTTTACAGCGTCTGATACCATATCGTCCACAATTTGTTGCGCAGAGGGGACATCGTGAATAAGTGCAGCCACGCGTCCCATGAGCCATACCCGAGCCTCGATCGACTTCTCCGGATGTTGTTCAAGGTCGTGATTGGAGGGTATAATGCCTTTCGATGTCAACTCCTTAATTTCCTCTTGCCGGTTGTTGTTCCTGGGGGATAACGTGAGTAATCCCACATGAATAAGATGGCAACGAATGTACCAATCGTCCACGTATGGCGTTCTGCGCACTCGCAAGGGGCGCCCAGTGTAAATCAACGTCGTCACCACGTCATCATAACCCGCGCCCAACACAGCTTCCTTGTGCGCTTTCGGTGCGCTCGCCTCCTTGGATGCCACAAATCTCGTTCCCACCCACACAGCTTGCGCTCCCCACGCCAAATTGGCGGCAAAACTTCGGCCATCAAACACGGCTCCGGCACCAATGACATATACGGGGTTTCCTGTCAGTGGTGACTTGTGACCCTTGACTGCATCCACGCATGCGGGGATGAGAATCGTCGCAGGCGTGTCGCCGGTGTGTCCGCCAGCCTCGCCAGCCTGGGCGCAGATAAGGTCGACACCTGCAGCAAGTGCCTTGGCGACATGCTTTGGGTGTCCAACCATCTACAATAACAAATGAGTTTGCCAGAGTCTCCATCCGACGTTCGGTGCTACTCACATTCATGACGGGTATGCCCGCCTTGTGCAATTTCTCGACTGCGTGTGGAGGTGGAACACCAATAGCGCAGACGAAAAGACTGGTTTTCTCCTCGATAATAACGTCGAGGAGCTCGTTGAGCTGCCCCTTTTGATAGTCGTACTAGTGGCCCACGTGAGTAACAACACGCCGAGCGCAGAAAGATATGACATACGTTCGTCTTGCGTGCGTTACCTCCGACCTGTGGAATGAGGAGGTCGACACCGAAAGGAGCGTTGGGGTTCTTCAAGCCCGCCTTTATCGCTTTAATCTTGGCAATGGGTCATCGTGAACGCGCATGTCCTTGGATTGGAAGGTCCACGCATACCTGTTGCCTTAGCACCTTCGGGGTGTACCCGTGACCACCGATGACACCCAATCCACCGGCATTCGTGACTGCTGCTGCGAGTTCCGGACCAGCAGCTACATTCATGCCTAGTTCGTAACCATGAGTTACACGAACGACACGTTGTATTTACATCTTATGTACCAGCAAGTAGGATGGGATGTTTGATTCCAAACATCTTCGTTATGGGGGTGGTGATAGTGGCCATGATGTGGGGATGCAGAAACACAAGTTGGATGCCATTTTTGTAGTACACCGGTTAACTCATCCCGATCTAGATCCGGGTTTGCCGGGCCATCGTTGATGGCAGGTGATTCCACAGTATCAATGTGGACCAGTGTCTTGACATCGGCACATGCTGGCCGCCGATAATCAATGCCCGGACAGTAGTCCACCCTCGCCTGACTGGGTTTCTCCATCGAAGGATGCATAGGATTGTTAAATAATTAGCAAATTTCCGGGGTATGTAACAGGAATAGGCCGTATGTAGGAAACGAGTGTATTGGGTACAGGAATTGACAACCGTCCATGAGGGAATGCGAAGAAAGTCAAAACAGCTACCACCTAGAGGAAAAAAAAGGAAGCTCACGAGCCCGGGCTCGCTCCTTCGGAGTCAGTAGCTGGTGGTGGTGGTGATCCGGCACCCGATTGCATAAGTCGGCGCAGCCGTGCCAGTTCGGCGGCAAGGGTCCTGGTGATGAGTTATAAACAACTATCAACGGGAAAGGTACGAAACCAGCTCTTACTTGGCAGTTTCGATAGCTTGATCACTACGGTGAGATTGTTCTTCGATCTGTCCTTTGAGTTGCCCAATTTCTTGCCGAAGTTCGTCCTCGGTTTCCTTCCGAATTTGAGAGTCCTCGTTCTGGAGATCTTTCACCTTCGTTTGGACGAGCTGAGATGCCTTCATCTCCTCGGCCAGTTGCTTGTACTTCTTGCCGACTGTCTCCGCCTCTTTCTTTACCTTGTCCTCCCGCTTCCGCATCTCATCTCTGAGTCGGTCCGTCTCATGTTTCCAACTCTCGGTCATGCTTTTAATGCTGTCGCGCAACGTGATATACTCTCGCTCGGACTTTTGAGATAAGGTGGTCGATTCCGCAAGGGCAGCTTCCATCTCACGCAACGATCGTTTCGAGGTAGTCGTTTCCGTCTTGAGCTGAGATTTCAGAGTAGCAGCTTCTGCCTCTGCCTTGCGCGCTCTCTCGAGAACCTCCGGAAAGAATGAGCATAAAACTACGGAGAATACAGAAATACATACCTCTTGAAGGAGCCGTTCTTTGCGCGCGACGACGTTGTTCAGACCCTCGTTTTCCAGTCGAAGCCGTTCTCGACCTTCTTTCAAGTCCTCCGTTTGACGTGTTAGCTGTGCAACCGTACGTTGTGAAAGACGAAGCTGAGCTTTAGTGTTCTCGAGTGCATTCTTCGCATTGATGACACCAGTTTGAAGGTCTGCCAGAACCTTGGAGGTCCCTCCTGGTGTAAGCGAGAACCGACGGTTCGGTGATGCTGGTGCCTGGAGAGAAGACGTGCAAACTAGGTTCGCAGGGTTGTTGGCTACGCTTGGATCTATTGGGGATACTCGGGGAGGAGTTTGAGGGGAGGTGCGGTTCAGGCTCGGGGATATGCCGTCATCGGCTAATGCCCGAGCATTCCCTATGAAGATGAAGCATTGAGGGAGGATTTTCCCAACATGTGCAGATGAACAACTGACCCACTGACGCAACAGGTATGCCTGTCGAAATAACATTCATTAATGCGGTTGAAACTTCGGTCAGTGAAAGACTTCTAGCCTTTGGCGGGTGACGACATACGACTGAGAGTACGAGTAGGGCTAGAAATTCGCTTGACGGGCTCCCTAGTATTTGAGAAACTCCCAAAGCCCATTGGGATGCCTTCAGGAATGCCTTCTGTCTTGAAGCTTGCCATCGCGCTCTCGCGTCGAGGCAACGGAAGATTCGAGTCACGACCGGCCATTCCTTGCAATACATCAAAGCTGGATCTACGCCTCATTTTTGGGGTTGTAACATTGCCGTTGTATGAGGAGGGGGGCGCGCTGATATCGAGCACATCATCGGAAGGGTGGGATACATGGTTGGGGGACGCCATAAAGCCTGAAGAGTGTGGACGCGGTCCACGTAGAATGATATTCTCTAGACTGTGTAATTGGGCCTGTTGCTGTCGAATAGTGTGCTTCAAGGTTGACATCTGATTCCGAACAGCCACTACATAGAAGAGAACGAACCAGATAGTCGGAGTGACAAACAATTCACAATGAACGATGTTGAAAAATACCTGGATCGTTCACAGAGACCGACGGACTCGGCGCGCGTGCAGAACGCAATGAAGCGCGCGACGAGGACCTAGAAGATGGACGAGCAGGAGTAAAAGGTGAATTAACCCGACTTGGCATTCAATTAAAAAGTCAGTAAAGTGAAAGGATCGTGATGGCCAGTCTATCGACCGAACTCCAAGAACTAAAAAGCCGACCGCTAGAACGCGGGAGGAGCTAGTCGCAGCGACGCTGGTAGTAATGATGGTAGTCAGTGAAAGTCGGGTTCCGCTAATATTGACAAGCTCGGCTGAAGGTCCATATTTGTATTTATTTAGAACAATGACGCGATCATGTGACCATTGATAGTGCAGCTTCGCGACCCTGCATTGTACAACACATCCCTCTCTCATCTGCACAATGGCTGAGTGTGGCATCTGCCTCGACGTGCTGCGAAATCCAGTTTCTGTCCCATGTGGTATGTCTCGTGTTCAAGTGCCGTGGTGCCACCGCCGCTCACCTTGCAACAGGCCACATCCACTGCGAAAGGTGCCTCCGGGGCCACATCGGTTCTGGCGCAGACGCACTCAAATCTTCGTGTCCTACCTGTCGCAAACCATTCCACATAGGTTTTGACCCATTTCACCTCATCCACAACAAGGCTGACCGTTTCTCTTTCTCTACAGCAACACCCGACTTTGCATTCGTCCCCCAAAAGTATCATGATTTCATCTTGCCTTCTGTTCGCAAAATATATATGGACGTCCCTTCCGTCGCCGCAATGACAAGGGAAATGGACGCCTTGACACAACGTCTCGAGGGTTTTGCCAAGGATAACGAGCACCTGCGCCAACGCTGCGCAGATTACAGGCATAGGCTCGAAGACACGGAATCAGAAAAACTTGCCGTCATCGCACGAGAAGGAGACGCACGGCAGGAAGTGGTTGATCTGCGCAAGAAATATGATTCCTTGAAGAAGAAGTATTGGGAGGCTCGGTCACGGTAAGCACATGAACGCTAGATTTACGGTTAAACTAACCCAGGCTCTTCCTGATAGCGACGATGCGTGCAACAACACGTTGTCTCAAAGTCTCAGTCGTAGGAGTAGCCAGAACTTTGACGCTTCCCGCGAGATTTTCCCAAAAGTAGAAGAACACCCTGTGTCTCTCCAGGATTTGAACCCGAACCCGCCCAGACCAAAACGTGCTCTGCCCAAAGGTCGCTTGTCGAACACCACGCGGCGCAAAGACGACCCAGCATCACAGATCGTCAAGAGGCAACGAACACTTCGACACTCAGACGTTGGTTCCAGCAGCCAACTACGAGTTGTCTTCAAAGGCGAGGATGAAGATGAAGAATAGCGCGTGGCGCATGTTGTGATCTTGTTATAAATCTATCTCGAAGGGGGCTATACACTGTACGCTTGAGAAGATGGCTCGGTCTATCATATGTACCCCGGGAGGCGGCTCACCGAACTCCACTGTAATACATACATATGAAGTTGTTCCTGACAAGACGACGCCGAGATCTACGCTATTTAGATGGTAGTGTTCCAATCATCGCGGCCTGAAACCTGGATGTGCCAGTGCATTCAAGGGGTTATGGGAATTTTAAGCTCACACTCATTTACGACGTTCAAGGGAGACTCGCGTTCCCCTTGGGCGTGTTTTTATATATACTTTTAACTTCTCAATCTCAAAGAATTCTCCCGCGATCTTATCAACGGGAGAAAATCCGTACCAATTCGTATGATCTATCCCCACTTAGACACCACATGGACATTGAGATCATTGCCGCTGTGCGATGTCAGATTGCTTGGAATATCTCGGGAAAGATTTTCGCCTGCTAGCTTCCACAAGTGGGCATTTTCTCGCTCACTATATCTAGTTTCAATAAGAACCACCAAGTTTCAGGGTTAAATGAACTCGATAATTTAATGTAATGGGCTCGGACTGCGAGGAGTGAAATCATCCAGTCGCTTGGTGGTTGATCCCTGAGAGTTCGTGAAGGTTATCAGCTCCATTGAAAGAATTTGGAAGATCATTCGCAGGGATTACTGGGGCCAGATTCTCGGGCTCGAAAAGTTGACGGTGCGTGTAGATCCCGAGCAAAGGGGCCTGGAGGCCTGACATTTCCTTCACCTACCTTTGACTATCATTCCCGAGCCCGCATGCTATGCGTAGAGACGCCGCAGCTCCATTCAATTTCAACAAGGCGAATATTATCCGCCGTACGTCTGGCGACGTGTATTTCTGCGTGTACCGCTGTTTGCTGGCCTTTGGACCACCTTTCTTCGACTCTATGTTCGACCTTCCTCAGCCGCAAGTGCGTAGTATCATGGCCTGGAAGTGATTCCAGTTACCGAAAACAGTCAAGTGCTGGATATTGTTCTGAGATTCTGCTACCCCGTCACCGTCGATGACCCCCACCTTGGAAATGCGGTAGGCATAAAGGGGGGGTATTAGAGGTGGGTGTCAGATACGGCGTGGAAGAGGTGGAGGGGAGGGTACAGAACATTGCTTGAGCCGACAATTCTGGAGAAAGAGTCGTTGCACGCGATTGCCATCGTCTACCGCTTTTGTTACGAAGCAGAAGTGAGAGCCGCAGCGACGCCTCTTGTGCCAACCATTGAAACCTCGCGGTTTACCGCACTAAATGCGCACATGCAGCCTTTGCGTGTGAGAACAATGCAGCCTGGTTCCAACAGAAAGAAAGCTATGACTTCTTCAAATGGTGAACGAACTTTTGTATGTGCACCCAGCAAGCACACGCACACTTCTTTCTTGATGTACAGCATACGAGGAAACCCTAGCTATATTAGAGGAAACTCCTTGCGCCGCTGCCGTATATCAAACAGTGCGTTCTGTCAGCGGCAGTCGCACTGTCGCAGCCCTGTATGTCTGACTTTGTTCAGAGGTTTGAGGAGGGTCGATGAAGTAATTGCGGGCGTGAGTGCATACCTCCTTGTTCATTGATGGCTTTCATGACGGAAGATTCGATGCAGATTCCACTTGGAATATCATTAAGCGTGCGTGAAATATTGAGGTTCATCGCTCGTCAACCTAGGCAAAATTTGAGATGTACTACAACGTATAGGATAGCAGAGACAGTTCCTTGATGGGGAACACTAATGCACCTACAGGCACCTGTCGCATCAAAACACGGGGGGAGTTGTGGGAATAAGTATGATCATAAGCTGTTGGCCAGGTTCCAGTAACCAAGGTAATGACGCGACAAGACAGCGGATATTGCGTAGCCAAGGACCGGTGTCATTGACCACGTTGGGGTCGAGGAGTTAGTCTGGTCACCAGACTATCGAGGAGCGCAGATAGAATGCCTAAACAGAATTAGAAAACAGGACACAGTGTGAATAGGGAAAAAACGGCAAAGTCAATTAGCCAAGATTTGAATGTGCTCACGAAGCCTGTGAGCTGACATCATGATGGTGAGATAAGATACACAGCACCCGGCTTGTCCCATATCGGATCAATCTCGGTTACCTCGCCGGTCACCGTGTCCGCGGCGCAACTTCCCCTGTTCGGTCACATTGCTAGCCCATGTAACGAATTGTTGGGCACAGCAGATACAACTCTCCTCCATCATGTCTGCCAGTGGATCTCCCCTCCTTTCCCTCCGAGACCTCGAACCCGAATCTCTAGCACACTGCGCCACCGGCGAGCCCGAGCAACAGAGTCTGGAACCTGTCGACGCCGCCGCTCCCTTCAATCGACCCAATGCAGACATGATTCTCCGAACTTCAGACAATGTCGACTTTCGCTTCTACAAGCTTCTTTTGTCGCTGGCGTCGCCTTTCTTTGCCAACATGTTCGCATTGCCACAACCCGGCCCGCTTGACAAGGCTGCCGACCACACAAAGCACGGGCTGCCAGTCATACCTGTGGCCGAAAAGAGCCTTGTCTTGCAGAAGCTGCTCAGTTTCTGTTCTCCCGTCTACGACGCCGAGCTCCCCGTCTTGGAGAATCTAGACATGGTCATGTTGGTCCTCGACGCTGCTGACAAGTACGATATGAAGTGCGTGGGCAAATTCATCGTCAAGATGATCACGGCCCCCGAGTTCCTAGAACAGGAGCCCATGCGCGTGTTCGCCATCGCATGTCGGTACAGGGCAGAAGTGGAGACAAACATCGCTGCGCGGTACATGCTACGTTTTGCAGTTTGGGAACCTGCATACGTGACCGAGCTAGACTTCATCTCCGGCTCGGATTACCAGCGCTTGGTCAAGTTCCACGCGAGTTGTGGGCAAGCCATGTCGCAGCTTGTTCGGCTCTGGTCGTTGTTCCCGCTGCCGCCGCTCGACTGCAAGTTCTGCAGAAAGAATGGGCTGCCGCGTTTATCTCTAAAGAGCTATCAAGACAGTGTTATCGACGCGCTGCGAGTGCGTCCATGTGCAGAGACGCTGATGAATGCGGAGTGGATCGAGGGTCTGGTTAGGAAGGCTGGCAGCTGCCCGAATTGCCGGGATAGAGTGCCGAGGAAGATGGAGGAGTATGCGAAGGAACTCGCTGTTCCGATAAACGAGATTATCTCTGATGTATGTGCCTTTATTCGGAGTTGACGTCCTCAGTTAAACCTTTTCATTAGATCCACCTGGAGATTAAACCTTATTAAACCAGTCGGTTGATTCGAACTATATATCAATCATGTATGCTGCACTCGGAAGACGATACCTTGCGTTATGTATGTTCATTTATCTGTTTAGTGGACTTTTGAGTATTCTGGTATACTATATATTGTATTCGAAGCGACAGCGCTGATATGCTCCTTTGATCTTGGAGGTAGTCAACGTGGTGGCAGACAGTAGCCGAAGCTCAAGACCAGCCAGGACCACAAAGTAAATTTCTCTGATAAACTAAAGGCTCACTGGTACATAAAATTGAATATACTGAGGAAATAACGGAAATTTAGTCCCTGAATGGTCTACAGTTTCAAGCTATCCAGTACGACGCTTCATAAACCAATGTGAATAAAAGGAACCCAAGATAAGAACGATACACCAGAGTCGCGAAGCCGCTCGATCGCATGGTGCAAGGCTTCTGCAGCCTGCCTACTGTCTGGAACCTTGCCATCGCCGAAGAGGCTTTTGTAAACGTCCTCCGTCACCCTTGGCGCATCGTTGTCCATGATCGTCCACATCGTTGCGATGACGCCCCTGTACCCAGCAAGAAGCATTCCCGCCGCAATATGTATAGCTTCTTCGGAAAGCTGATCGTCTCCCGTTGCAGTGTGGCATGCAGAGAGGAACGCGAGACCCCCATGGGGACGTGACACTCGAGCGATGTC
>JBBPQL010000478.1:0-24750 GCA_038092515.1 Boletus subparvulus | reverse complement strand
CGTTGCACCAGCTGATTGCTACGGTAGAGGCGAACTCAGTGAACTCATTCCAGCGTCACTATGTCTCGGCCCTGCGCACTAGTGCGGAATGCTTTGGAAGCGAGATCTCCCTTGTCGCTCACGGAGATACGAAACTACCTACTGTCGAGACGCTTGTGACCCACTATGCTCGGTGCAGAGCCAACTACATTGTAGGTCTGGACTATGTGAAGCAGCATTTTCTCCCGAAAAGCCAGAGCGAACAAGCTCTCGAGCAGTCTGGACAATGGCCACGCATCACTGCGCATGCACTTTTTCGGTCTCTCGGATCTAGTTCACCAATCATACTCTCCGACGATTGGAAGAAGTGTCTCACACGGTTAACTCTACTTGCACTCGAGCTACAGCGTGCTCGAAGACTGCTTCGACTACACTCCGACAATCTTCACGAGGAGCTCTGCAGGGAACTGGAGAACGAAGGATGTGATGGTTGGAATCCCGAATCGCATCCAGACTGGCTACTAATTCAGGTGTGTTTCTCATGCGATTGATGCATATATCATCTGACTCCACGCCACACGCCCACCTCAGCTGCAAGGCAACTTTTTGGTTCGTCGCGTTCAGGCTGAAGTTGCCGATGAAATGATGTCACCACGCTCGGGTAACAATACGGCCATGCAGCTCAATATGGGCGAGGGAAAGTCGTCCGTAATTGTTCCCATCGTCGTTGCTGTTCTTGCCGATGGTGCTCAACTCGTCCGCGTCATTGTCCCGAAAGCGTTGACGACTCAGATGTTTCACCTTCTCGCAGATCGCCTCGGTGGACTCGTCAACAGGAGAATATATTTCATCCCATTCTCTCGATCCCTCGAAGTCGACCATCAGAAAGTGGCTGCCCTCCGTGAAGTTATGTCGGAATGCATGAAGGAGCGTGGGATTCTGGTCGTCCAGCCGGAGCACATTTTGTCGCTCAAGCTAGTGAGCGTGGAGAAGCAGCTACCTCAGACAAAATGCGGTCAACTGGCGGACCTGTTACTGCAACTTCAGAGATGGCTCCATTCTCATTCACGAGATATTTTAGACGAGAGCGACGAAATCCTTCACGTTCGGTATCAATTGGTATACACTATCGGCCTTCAGCAACACATGGAAGGCTTCCCCGATCGATGGACCACCACTGAACAAGTCCTCGGCCTCGTGAACAAACATGCTTCCTCCCTTCGCGAGCTTTTCCCGCTTGGAGTGGAGTACGAGTGTGGTCCGCCCGGATCCTTTCCCCACCTTCGTATCCTGCACGAAGATGCTGGTCAACAGTTAATCTCATGGATAGTGGAAGACGTTATGGAAGGTCTACTGCCGAATTTCAACTTCGGACAGCTCCGCTCGAGTATTACTAGGGACGCGATCCGAAGCTTCATATCGTGCGAGAATGTCCCTCCCGCAAAAGTCCAATGGGTAAAGGATTACTCTCAGAAAACTCCTATGTGGGGCGGTCTGCTACTACTGCGCGGCCTCTTGGCCACTGGCATTCTTTTGTATGCTCTCAGAGAGCGACGCTGGCGGGTAGACTATGGCCTTGCGCCAATGCGTACCATGCTTGCAGTCCCATATAGAGCAAAAGACGTCCCAGCACAACGGGCCGAGTTTGGACATCCGGACATCGCCATCATCTTCACTTGCCTTTCCTATTACTACGGTGGTCTCAGTGAAGAACAACTTCGACATTCTTTTGAAATTTTGCTCATACAGGATGATCCAACCTTGGATTACGATCTCTGGGTTCGAGACTGTCCTGCCGTGCCGGAGGGTTTGCAGACGTTAAGTGGCGTCAACATCAAGTCATCGGAACAATGGAACGAGTTTCTATTCCCTCTGTTCAAGCGGAACCGGGCAACGGTCGATTTTTACCTTTCGAGCATCGTGTTCCCGAAAGAAGCCAAAGAGTTTCCTTCGAAACTATCGTGTTCAGGTTGGGATTTGGCAGAGAAGAAAGAACGTGTACTGACCGGTAAGCCCAGGATGCTCGACGATCGCCGAGCTTGCTGATTCAGTAACTTCCACCATACTAGGGTTTTCGGGAACGAATGACGGTCGATACCTACTACCCCTCCATATCACTCAACGCGACCCCGATCACCAGCGAGGAACGAACGCGAAGGTGCTATCGTATCTTCTACAGCCAGAGAACAACCATTATATGTGTATGACTGAAGAGAACGGCAAGCGACGGGCCACATGCGAATTCCTCAAGATCTTGGTTGCGCAGAAGCCCAAAATCCGGGTTCTATTGGATGTCGGTGCTCAGATGCTCGATCTTAAAAACCATGAGCTGGCTAAAGCGTGGCTAGCTATCAGCGCGAATACCTCCGCAGCCATTTATTTCAATGAGGACGACGAGTTGACGGTACTCACCCGAGACGGGAGCACGCACCTTCTGATGTCGTCACCATTCGCGCAGCAATTGGACCAATGTGTCGTCTACCTCGATGACGCTCATACACGTGGTACCGATATCATGTTTCCTAGTGGATTCCGCGCGGCTGTCACGTTGGGCCCCAAGGTTACCAAAGATCGTTTGACTCAAGGTATGTGCGGTCTACACTACCCGTATGACTGAATTTGAGTGTTTCCTAACCGTAGGGTGCATGCGGCTGCGCAAACTGGGCCATGGCCACTCCATTATGTTTTTCGCACCTCTCGAGATTGATCGACGCATCCGCTCTGTGGCTAGCAAAGGCCCTTCAGATGTCATCGACACCACGGATATCCTACAATGGGCTATATGCGAAACATGCGACGATATTCAACAGCGCACTCCTCATTGGGCACAACAAGGGATGGACCATACGTCCCGACATGCCGTTTGGACTAGCTTCTGTCGAGGCGAGCTATCCTCGGAGGACCTATCGGACAAGTGGCTCCAGCCAGAAGCGAAGAGGTTGGAAGATCTCTATGGGCCGTGTAACCCATCGAACTCTTCGTTCCTCAGCCCAGACATTCGCCAACGTTGCAACGAGCTCGGGGTTTTGTCTTTCCGCGATGTGAGCATGGATGAAGAACAAGAACGGGAGGTCATTCATGAAGTTGAACGCGAACGACAAATGGAACGTCCCCCGAGGGTGACATCGGCGACCCATTCAATCCACCAAGCTGTCGTTGACTTTGTAAAGACAGGCGTTGTTCCTACAATTACCAACGCTTTCCGTCCAGCTTTCGAGACACTCAACGTGACCTCCGCAGGTGCCAACGAGGCTCATATTTGGAGTCCATATATATTGGCAACGATGGATTTTCAAAAGACCGTCAGTTCATCAGGAAAGTCGGACGACTACTTGCGCCCTGTCCAATGGGTTATATCCGGCAAAAAAGCTCACAACAAAGTCCTTGTCATCTTAAGCCCGTACGAGGTCGAGCGACAAGGTTCATCTCCATCTGTACACACCCCGAATCACCAAGTCCATGAAACCGTGCGACGACCTTGCCTTGTACACCATCCCCGCGGTCCCCACTAGCTGGACTCCCCCCAAGTCTCTTATGGATCAATTAAATGTATTTTCCGGACAGCTATACCTGAAGGACTACGAGACGTACATCCGGTTGTGCCGTTTCCTTTGCGTGTACGCAAGGGATCTGCAAGACGAAGAGGGCATCGAGGTTGGATGCGACGGGTTCATCTCGCCCAACAATCGACCAAGGCACTTGCAGAGCGTCTACACCTTTCAAACCTCGCCACTGAATTCGCTGAGGGAATTGATGGGTCTTCGGAGGAAAGGCATGCGTTTTGCACCCACAGACATGGGGAAACTTCTCGATGGACGACTGCTCTCTGAAGACGATTTCGACGGCTGTGATGATGTGCGTTTCAATCCACCTCCTCTCATGGTCAACTGATGATTGAAATCGGATGTCTTTCTATCGTCCAGGGTGCCATAGACCGCTAGCGTGCAACGATGGGAGACTGGGACTTGAGTTTGATCCATGATGATACTCGCTGTATGGATTCTTTACGTCTTGTTGAAAATATACTGGGAGTGGCACCGAGTGATTCGAACTCCGCCGGCGGTGCTCCGAGTCGCGGGCGCCCTGACGTCGATTCATGGTTCTAGCTGGCCCGCGCCCGCGCCGAACCCACTTCTCCCACTGCATTGACTTCGCTTCCAGCTGCCGAGATCAACTAGGTATCTTCTCGACCCCTACCGAATACAATTGACCCGGCAATTTCTTTGAGGCACGGACGTTAGGCTTGTCATGGTACATATCTGCGATCCTGCTTCGATGTGTGAGGAGCTCTGACTTATTCAAACGTTCAAATCTGGAGCCGTAAGCCATGTCAATACCAACCCGACTAGATGGGGTGCAGAATCCAGCCGAGATATTTCCTGTCCTTCCCCGAGAGCTCGAGAGGGAGATATTCGTACAGCGGACTGCTCGTTGCGTCCTGTGTTACTAGTCTCGGTGAGTCGACTCATCGACATCCCCATCCAGGGTTTTTCCATGTCTCATAAGTCCATCTCTGCCGCATTCAGGATCGAGCCTTTTGCGTACAAGGCAGCCCTCTTGTGTGAGCCGGAACATGCTGCCCAATTTCTTGACGCACTCATAAATGATCGTCCACCCGAGCTCGCGCAGTCGCACGTCAAGGCACTCTGCATCCGCCCATCTATCCCTCTCAGATTGACTATCCAACTTCTGACTACGTGTTCCGAGCTAGAGAGCCTCGCTCTCGGGACCACCACCCGCAGTCCCTCGTCAGCCCACTCTCGTCCCGCTCACCTTCCTCTTTCTCGTTCTCGCGTCCATCCAACCCACAAGCTACCAGAGCCCCATCTTACAGAATCATCCTGTCTTTGTTGACCTAACCCATTTCGATATTGTGGATCATTGGATGCTCGGACATCTACACACGGGATCGAACACTTGCCCCTTCTGAGCCATGTGGCCTTTCGATTTTGGTCACGTGGCAGTGTCAATGCGGCGCTCTCGACGATTCTTCGAGAGAGCCCCAAACTTCGAGTGTTCATCCTTCTCGCTGATTCGAAGGTGATACCCGGGACGAGGGTTTACCTATGTGAACAGGGCATTCGAGATATCCCCGTCGCCGTACTGCAGCATGCCCGAGACGCTGACGAATGGGAGTCGATGGAGAGGGACTATATGGCAGCGCGCGGACATGGTCGTCAGATGGAGACGACGCAATCGAGCATGGTCTGTGGGCGGGTCAGAATTAAACGATTCGTTACAGCTGGGCCGTTTGATTTTCCTTTCGGGTTGTCGTTCGGGTCTGTAGAGACCCTTATGAATATACCCCGTGATGCTGATGGTTGTGGATAGCACTATCTACTGTGTATTATACAATTCTGCATATATGATTGTATTATATTCGTGCATTTACATAAAGGCTGACGAGCTTTTGCGAGCATTGAGAGTGATACCGCTGATTCACCACCGGAATATACAGCAATGCAGCAATCATCTGGTGTTCTAGGATACGTCACCACCGCCCCAGCGTTAATCAATCGATACCGCGGAGCAAATCAAGGGACGATGGGACTCCGTTTGCTTTACGTATCCCGGTGTCTGGTTCCTCTGCGTCCTTGACGTGCCTCTCCAAGACCACAGGCGTTGCGCAATGGGGTGTTTGAAGTACCTTCAGCTGCGGGAGGATGAAGTAGCCTTTGGTGCCGCATTGTCCATTGCATCGACAAGGTGTTCAACTTGAAGTTGTTGTTCAAAAGGACTTGTCGGACTCGAGAAACCAACTCCGTTTTAACTCCGCGTGGCCGTCGGACGACGCTGCTGGCAATATGTCGCAGAGGATTTCATTACGCAAAATGTTTGAATTGACGCTTGTCGTTCTCAGCGACCGTGACGGTCGAGTCGGACTCTTGCCACGCCATGCTCACTAGTGCCTCGTAGCCAGGTAGGTTGTATCCTCCGGATGCAGTCGATTTTCAAATGGGCGCCTTGATAGATGATTGGCAACTATACCAGCGCAGACCAGTGCCTGACAGGTGAGTCGTTCCATCTTGGTCTTGTCTTCCTTCTCATGCTCATTGTAGGTGCAGTCCTGTGCCGGGGACTGCGGGCCGTGGCCAATGGAAGGCAGCGGCATAACTCTGTGACTCACTATATCTGCTGTGGCTTCTTGCCTCGAGTCGCACTCTCAGTGTTCCCCATCAATGACACTGTGGGTGCATCCTGTGTTGTTCGGACTCAGACATTCGGATTTAGGCAAAATTCCTCGCCACAGATCAAAGGATAAAAGGACAGCGCTATAAGTGTTTCGTTTCTTGCTGTCTCCCTCAATCACCTTGCTGTCTCATCACAAACCCATTCTCAATATCCTTCATCGTTCGAATGTCTCGCTCTCTCCTTGACCCCGGAGAACACTGCACATTGCAATATATCGTCACACATGTCTTTTGCTCTCTCCAGCTCCCAGATGGGGATGACAACAGTATCCGCAATGATCGTTCTCTAGCTGGAGCGATCACATCTGTTTTGCGTCTTTACGGTGTCCACATAGACCAAGCCAATATGGCTCAGTGGCATAGCATTACGCGAATGATGGACAATCTGCAGGCCATTATTCGGCTTGAAAGCCTGGATCGGCCCAAAACTTTCTCTCAGCTCTGCAGCATGAACGTGGGAGGTATGTTAAGTTTTCGAGCCTCCGCAGTATCCTAGAAACTCATGATGTGAAGATGTCCTCGCGTTCCTTATTCGGGCCCAAAATGTGGCGGTCCTATTCAGAAAGAAGGAAGATGTCACCATCTTCGAGTCATTCGAGGTATCCCCGAAGGCCAAGGATGTGATGACTACACAGGGAAAGCTCATATGTTCGTATCCTGGGCCGGCGATCGAGATCCCCAACGCCGTGTTTGAGGACGAGGGTTTTATTTCCGAACTCGTCAATTTCCTCGTTCGCATGAACCGTGATGTCCTTGATGCTGCTCCAACAAGCCGAAAAGCGCAGTCCACCGTTCTCGAAACCCGAGACACTACCCACCCGCGCTACATCACTGAATTGCTTACCGGCATTTTGAGAAGCGTCGGTCGCCCTGCCGACATCGTTCGTATTACCAAACGCATAGGAGACGACGTCGTATGGAACAACTCAGAGTTGCCGTGGCGACGCTCGTCGCTCTGGCTTCTCATCAGAGTTGCCATTCAGACCTCACTGGACCGGTCTACACTCGGGCATGATACCTACAAGCGATTCATGCTATTCTTCATGTGTCGTCTTGCAAATGAAAAGATTTGTGCCGACCTTCCCAATGATCTTCTCCGCTTCATGTCAGCCAAGATCAGTCGACGGTTGAGGAAGCTCGGCTCTTCTGCGCCTGACTGGCTCTCGCGCACCGTGTTGGAGACATGCACTTCCCTCCGATCGATGATTGAGAAGAGGTGGAGACACGTACAGGACGATCAGCGTAAATCACCACCCTGGACCCCCTCTCAGCTCGATTTCACGCAAGACATTGAACTATCACTCTCGAGTAGTCTGGCTTACATTCGCAGCTCTCTCGCTAATTGCGGCACCAATTCCCCCAACACCCCCTTCAAACCCAAACATCGTCCTCGAGGTTCTCTTTATGACTTTCTATCCTCTGATGGGACCTTTCTCGAGGAGGCGTATTGTACCGAACCCCAGGTTACCCTGTACGATGTCGAGCAGGCAGTTGAGCAGGACCTTGATGCCTGGGTTGACTGCGTCACAGACAACGACGAAGCTTGCGTGAAACTGGAGATCTTGGGAAACAAATACTCTTCGAGTGCGCTGGAAACATACGGGAGCAATCCGGAACTCCTCTCTGTCATGCTGTTGACCACGATCGAACTTTGGGTCGCGCTCGACAAGATAGCTATCAAGGAAATTCCGATGCTCGCAGACTACTCTCCGGAGGTTCCCACACGTCTTCTGGAGGATTTGTTACTCTGCAAGACTGCTAGCCTCGATCGTCTTCGCCATGTCCATCAATATCTCTCCCGCCGCCACTCCCAATCTCATAGTGGGTGGTCGGTATTTTCTCCCTCAAACACTGCAGACAGTTTCGCCGTCCGTTTTTACCGAAGGTCGCCTCATCTTCAGCGTCTCAAGGCTCAAATTGAGGAAGCAGCCCAGCGCGAAGTTCGTGAAAAGGTCGCTGAACTCGAGGAAGCGAATGCTCGTCATGCCAAGCTTCAGCGGGAGGCCGCCATGATTGAGCATGATTTCACAGTAAATCGGTTTGGTGCCGAGTGCCATGCCAGCTACTGCAGTAAATGCTACCTTGAAAAAGAACGTAGGAACATGGAGATTACCGTTCATGAGTGGCCGTTGCCGGCTAGGCAGCTCCAGGCTGAGGCTGTCGTGTTCGAGTTGGATTGTCCAGTCTCTTTTAACATGTGGCGTACTGCCACATTCCATCTCTTGGTCGATCTCTGTTCTCCGTCCGTTGAGCCAGAAGTTCCCTCTGTCCAGCTCGGCGAATACGATGCGCTCCTGTCCTATCTCGTTCAGCATCCTAGATCACGGATCTCCCTTGCTTCCCATACCAAACCGTTCGTTGTCACACATTACAGAAGAACGTCCATCCCCACCACGCAGGAACGGATCTGCGTCAACAATGGATTGTCATTCTATGGCTTTGATGACCATGCTCGTGTTCCTGTCTCAGAGGCTCTAGATTCTTTCGACGTCAGAGGGCATTGCACGTATAAGCTCCAAAGCGGGCCATACCAGAACCTGCAAAAATACGTTGATACCACTTCCCACACGTCGAACAAAGTCTTGGAAAACCAAGCCGATTGCCACAGGGACCTTTCCATCCATGAATATATAGCGTTCGGACACTTGCGTAGTGGTGACTTACTTCAATGGCTCAACGTCGTGCGAGAACTTCGAGGTCGATCGTTGAGCTTCCGTCGTCACGAAGTCCATTTTCTGTTGGCTCAGGCAGTCTCTCAAGTTGGACCGCTTGACAACACGGAATGGAAATGGCATCAGGAGCTCCAACAGCCCTCCTTTTGCTCTGCGCTTCTAGGAGAGCTTGAAAGCCTCGTCCGGGATGTCGAAGCCAACTGGCTAGAAGGGGTGACAATGGACACCATTTCCTTCTTACTTCGTCGTCTACTTACATCCAGCCCTGATGAAGCTGTCTCTGGGAGAGCGCTCAAACTCCTTCGTACTGTGCGTGGCAAGGTATTCTCTTGGGTAGAGGAGCTATCGGCTAAGCTCATGAAAAAATCGGGAGACGAAGAATTTCGTGGACATTTACGTGATGCAGCCGCCATTTGTCGAAGCACGTTCGATGTTGACCCCTCCATGATCATAAAGCTCCTTCATTCAGCAGAAGATATCAAGATTCTACTCTCCTCCGCTATATTAATCCACGACCACACACCCAGCAAGGTCTCTTGCCTCCCCGCATATTCCCAGTTACTTCTTGACCGAGATCGTCGCCTCTCTCTAACTCTCGAGAGTGTCGTAAACGACGTTATTCGTGCCGACTCCAGGGATGAAGGCATCGACCTTGCGGTCGGCTGGGTTTGGCCTGAATACCGTCCAGGTTCGAAGTGGACCCCATTACAGGATCCGAATTCACGCTGGTTCTCGTGCAAGACCGCTTCGAGAAGCGGCCAGAGCTCACAAGAGGTGCATTATAATTCACTCGATGGGTCACTTTTGGTCAGCGGTAGGCCGCTTGGGCGATTGCCGAACGACATTTTGCGGCACCCACTGTACGACCTGATATTTAGCAAAGTACGCCTCTCTATGCCTAACGTATAGCAGGTTACTGATCACTTTTGCAGCATGTGCTCGATGTCATACCAGGTGATATCCCAGGGATGGATTACTCGACGAGGGGCCTGATTTCCGATCACCAGGTAAGCGCTCTTTCGGAAGTGTAAGGAATATCATGAGGACTCAGGTGGCACACCCAGGTGTACTTTTCTCTTCGAAACAACGACTCGGATCTCGTGATACGAGCAAAACGAATACAGGACACTGATGGTTCGAATATCATCGAGCTCATCCCTCAAGAAAAATTGGAAGGAGACTTGCCTGCAGTATTTATTGAGGGACACGCTCATTGGTTGAACCTCTCCACATCCATTTTAGAGATACGCCCTCTCAACAAGCTTTGGGAAACCTCGTCGGAGAATTGGAACATCGATTGTACACCTGGACGATATCGCATGCACAAAGGTCGTGTGCTTCTCGTAGACATCCGAAGCCCGACATGGACTATGGTTTCAAGTCTCTTGAAGCCACTCGACTCCCCACAAAATCTCATAATCACCATCCCCCCTGTCGACTCAAACCAACTCGACTCACCCTCGCGACTGTCCGTTGATGTACCCCGCTACGACTTGTCATTCTACATAGACGAGGATGGCGACCTCCAGTCTCGCAACATTCGTGGTATGGTCTACGACGAGAACCAGTCTATCGGAACTATGTTCGGCTTGGTCAATCAGCTTGTGCTTCGCCCGAAGTCTAGGGATGTCAACACTGATGGGCTCATCCCCCGGTGTGTCCTTGTCCCCGAGGGTGACATTTCCTTCCAGATGGCCAACTATCATGTCCGCGTCGAGATCGATATTCATGGTTCTGCGCTTCGGCGGATCACTTACCAGACCTATAGAGTCGATACCGACCTGGGCTGCCTCACAGGAAACGTCAGTTTGACAAACAGGTTGTACTGCGCTTACCTGCACGCTCTTACCAGTGGGTGTAGCACCGATCCGCTTACAGGAAGGTCGGGTACAGAGGAAGCATTGTCTCTACTCCGGTCAGCCAGTAGCTGGTCTATCATGAAATTCGGTTCTCGCGAAGCGGAGCTCCTGGGCTTCATTGCATCCATATGTCCCACACGCACGTGGTATCCCAAACATCTCAAGTGTATGCAGAAAGTGGGGTGGCTCGATCTCCCTGCAAGCGCCCAGCACCACGAGTTGTACGTTGTTGCCAAAGGAATCAAGGAGCATTGCGAAAGAGTTTTATCGTTCCACGAGAGTCAATCAAGGGACCTATTCCAATCATTTCCATTGCACGACGAACACCTGCTAAAGCGCAGTGCGCTACGAGATGCGTATTTATGTCCATCCGAGTTTTCTGGACAGCCTTCCGCGGCAGATATCGATGTCCGGTACTCCGCCAGAGACATAATGGAGGATTCAACTGGAGAACAACGCGCTTATACCGCGGCGACTGTCGTTCATCGCCGGACTGCTAGTGCAATGACCACAAAGGACATATTAAGCATGGTGGAATCATGGAAGAAGAATGTGTCTAGGGATGCTGCTGTGTCTCTTCGATATGATAGATCGTGGTTGGCTCCAGATTTCCCACTGATTTGGCTCAAGGCATACGAACTCCTGCGAAGTAGCGATGAGGGAAAATGGTTTCAATTGCTTTTCTCACTGCCCGCCATGGTGTACGCCTCATCGAAACTTGACGACCTGGTCCCGGTGTTCGTAGCCTTCGCGTCAGACCCGCGATTTCGGATGGAGGATCCACCACACTATAATTCTTACGACCTCTCAGAAGGATATTCTCCCTCTTGGGCCACCTTGCGTGGTTATGTTTCCGACTGTGCCCACTCCTTCGAACGTAGCCCTGAAAGCAACGAACCTGAAAACGCTGGAGAGAATTCACAGGCATTACGAAAGCGTCGGCTCAAAATGTATATCAACAGACGAGACTGGGACACCGATGCAACTGTCCAACGCTTGTTGAACGCTTGGCCATGTGAGACCGCTCCACGGTGCTCGCTCAACCCCGATTTATACGATGTGCCGGATTTCACATCCAACGTTCAGAGCCACTTCTCGAGCTGCTATCGCAATGTCAAACTCAAAGAGCACCTTAATTGTGTTCAGGATATCCTGAACAATGTATACTCCCGGACCTCCCCAATCCCAACTCTTCATTACTCATTCCAACCGTCGCAAAGCATCCCCTCTCGCACTTGCTGGTCGCTTACGGTGGACCAGCTATTCGCCAGACCAGCACCATCCTTAGAAGTGCATGGTAAAATGCCCCCATATACTGCTGACGACGGGAATACGTCACTCTATGGTCCCGCGCCATTGCACCAGCTAATTGCTACGGTTGAGGCAAACGCAGTAAATTCATTCCATCGTCAATATGTCTCGGCCCTCCGCGCTAGTGCAGAATGCTTTGGAGGTGGGATCACCCTTGTGTCACACTATGCTCGGTGCAGAGCCAGCTACATCGAAAGTCGGGACTATATAAAACAGTATCTAGGGTCGCAAAGCGAAAGCGAACAAGCTCTCGAGCAGTCGGGTCAATGGCCACGCATCACGGCACACGCACTTTTTCGATCCCTCGCGTCTAATTCACCAATCATACTCTCCGACGATTGGAAAGAGTGTCTCACACGGTTGACTCTACTTGCGCTCGAGCTACAGCGTGCCCGAAGATTACTTCGACTACACTTTGACAATCGTCGCGAAGAGCTCCGCAGGGAACTGGAGAACGAAGGATGTGATGGTTGGAATGCCGAATCGCATCCAGACTGGCTACTAATTCAGGTTTGTTTCTCGTGTGATGGATGTATATCGAACTGACACCTGTCCCTCGCCCACCTCAGCTACGAGGCAACTTTTTGGTTCGTCGCGTTCAGGCTGAAGTTGCCGATGAAATGATATCACCACGCTCGGGTGCCAATACAGCCATGCAACTGAATATGGGCGAGGGAAAGTCATCCGTGATCGTCCCCATCGTTGTTACTGTTCTTGCCGATGGGGCTCAACTCGTCCGCGTCATCGTCCCGAAAGCGTTGACCGCGCAGATGTTTCACCTTCTTGTGGATCGCCTCGGTGGACTCGTCAACAGGAGAATATATTTCGTCCCATTCTCCCGATCCCTCGAAGTTGATCATGAGAAAGTGGCTGCCCTCCGTGAAGTTATGTCGGAATGCATGAAGGAGCGTGGGATTCTGGTAGTCCGGCCGGAGCACATTTTGTCGCTCAAACTAGTGAGCGTGGAGAAGCAGCTGCCTGATGCAGACGATGGTCAACTGGCGGACGTGTTGCTGACACTTCAGAGGTGGCTCCATGTTCATTCACGAGATATTTTAGACGAGAGCGACGAGATCCTTCATGTTCGGTATCAATTGGTATACACCATCGGCGATCAGCAACACATGGAAGGTTTCCCCGATCGATGGACCACCACTGAACAAGTTCTCGGCCTCGTGAACGAATATGCTTCCTCCCTTCGAGTTCTTTTCCCGCTTGGAGTGGAGTACGAGCGCGGTCCGTCCGGATCCTTTTCCCACCTTCGTATCCTGCACAAAGATGCTGGTCAAAAATTGATCGAATGGATAGTGGAAGATGCTATCAAGGGTCGACTTCCGAACTTTAACTTCGGACAGCTCCGTTCAGGCCTTAGGGACGCGATCCGAAGCTTCATATCATGCGAGAATGTCCCTCCCGCAAACGTCCAATTGGTAAAGGATTACTCTCAGCAAACTCCTATGTGGGGCGGTCTGCTACTACTGCGCGGCCTCTTGGCCACCGGAATTCTTTTGTATGCTTTGAGAGAGCGACGGTGGCGGGTAGACTATGGCCTTGCCCCAACGCGCACCATGCTTGCAGTCCCATTTAGAGCAAAAGACGTCCCAGCACAACGGGCTGAGTTTGGACATCCGGATATCGCCATCATCCTCACCTGCCTTTCCTATTACTACGGCGGTCTCAGTCCAGAACAGCTAAAGCTTTCTTTCGAAATGTTGCTCAAGCAGGATGACCCAAGCTTGGATTACGATCTCTGGGTTCGAGACTGTCCTGCCGTGCCGGAAAATCTGCAGACATTAAGTGGCGTCAACATCAAGTCATCGGAACAGTGGAACGAGTTTCTACTTCCTCTGTTCAAGCGGAATCGGGCGACGGTCGATTTCTACCTTTCGAGCGTCGTGTTCCCGAAAGAAGCCAAAGAGTTTCCTTCAAAACTGTCGTGTTCAGGTTGGGATTTGGCAGAGAAGAAAGAACGTGTATTGACCGGTAAGTCGAGGACAAGGTCAACGATCGCCAAGCATCATGCTGACTCAGTAACCATGCTAGGGTTTTCGGGAACGAATGACGGACAATATCTATTACCCCTCCACATCACTCAACGGGACCCCGACCACCAGCGAGGAACCAACGCGAAGGTTCTATCGTATCTTCTACAGCCTGAGAACAACCACTATATGTGCATGACCCAAGAGAACGGCGAGCGACAGGTCACATGCGAATTCCTCAAGATCTTGGTTGCGCAGAAGCCCGAAATCCGGGTTCTATTGGATGTCGGTGCTCAGATGCTCGATCTTGAGAACTATAAGCTAGCTAAAGCGTGGCTAGCTATCAGCACGAATACCTCCGCAGCCATTTATTTCAATGAGGACGACGAATTGATGGTTCTCACCCGAGACGGCAGAACGCACCTTCTGATATCGTCGCCATTCGCGCAGCAGTTAGACCAATGTGTCGTATACCTCGATGACGCCCATACACGTGGTACCGATATCAAATTTCCTAGCGAGTTCCGCGCGGCTGTCACGTTGGGGCCCAAGGTTACCAAAGATCGTTTGACTCAAGGTATGTACGATCTGCATTGACCTGTGCATGAGTCTGAGTGTTTCCTACCCGTAGGGTGCATGCGGATGCGCAAACTGGGCCATGGCCACTCCATTATGTTTTTCGCACCTCTCGAGATTGATCGACGCATCCGCTCTTTGGCTAGCAAAGGCGCTTCAGACGTCATCGACACCACGGATATCCTACAATGGGTTATACACGAAACATGCGACGATATTCAAAAGCGTGCGCCTCATTGGACCCAACAAGGGATGGACCATTCGTCCCGATATGCCGCTTGGACCAACTTCTGCCAAGACGAGCTATCCTCGGAGGAACTATTGAACGAGTGGCTCCAACCAGAAGCCAAGAGGTTGGAAGATCTCTATGGGCCGCGCAACCCTTCGAACTCCACCCCCCTTAACGCCGACATTCGCCAACGCTGCAACGAGCTCGGGGTTTTGTCTCTCTGCGATGTGAGCATGGATGAAGAACAAGAGCGGGAGGTCATTCATGAGGTTGAACGTGAACGACAAGTGCAACGCCCCCTGAGAGTGCCATCAGCGACTCATTCAATCCACCAAGCCGTTGTTGACTTTGTAAAGACAGGCATCGTTCCTACAATTTCCAAAGCTTTCCATCCAGCTTTCGAGACACTCGACGCGACTTCCGCAGCTTCCAACGAGACCCGCATTTGGAGTCCATATATTTTGGCAACGACAGACTTTCAGAATACTGTCAGATCGCTGAGCAAGGCAGACGACTATTTGCGCCCTGTGATGTGGGTTGTCTCCGGGAAAAGAGCTGACAACGAAGTACTTGTCATCTTGAGCCCTCACGAAGCCAACCACTTGCTACCAGATATCAGGTCAAGCGACAAGGTTCACCTCCATCTGTACACACCCCGAATCACCAAGTCCATGAAACCATGCGACGACCTCGCCTTGTACAGCATCCCCACAACCCCCAGTGGCTGGACTCCCCCTTCGTCTCTCATGGATCAGTTAAACTTGTTTTCTGGACAGGTATACCTGAAGGACTACAATACGTACATCCGATTGTGTCGTTTCCTTTGCGTGTACGCAAGGGACCTGCAAGGCGAAGAGGGCATCGAGGCTGGGTGCGACGGCTTCATTTCGCCGAACAATCGACCAAGGCGCCTGCAGAATGATGACACTTTTCAAACCTCGCCAGTGGGTTCGCTGAGGAAATTGATGGGTATTCGGAGGAAAGGCATGCGTTTTGCACCCACGCACATGGGGAAACTTCTCGATGGACGGCTACTTTCTGAAGCTGATTTCGACGACTGTGATGATGTGCATTTCATTCTACCTCTCGAGTGGTTGGGTGACTAACGTCGTGCAGTGACGGTTTGAGACGAGCACTTGAATGTCATTTGTAGATGCTGTTACTGTATTTATGTATTCTTGCCCGAGTTGTTGTAAATGTACTATGTTCCAACATCCCAGTCATGAAACGCTCAACCTCGACGACTGTGTTGACTCCGCACGCGCGACGTTCCCGATTATATATATAAGATTTCAGATTTGCAGGGTGCGAACAATTTCATTGCACGAAACGTTTCCGGGATTGATATACACCGTACCTGATCAGTCTCGATGGTTGAGCGACGAGTCGGCCTCGTTGCCACGCCATGCTCATCTCTTCGACTTCAAGTCTGGCTAATGCACCTTGCAAGCAACTCAACCTGGTACGTCTTCTCTTGAGCCTATGCAGTCGACTGTCGAACAACCGGCTTAACAGACAATTGGCACTATCAAGGTTTCACTGGCACTGCTTGACGTCTGTTGCATACGATTCAACTTCTGCGGTCATTAGCGACCAGGCAAACTGGCAGTGCCTGACAGGCAAGTTGATCCTATAACGTGCCAAGATACTTAGGATTGCAACATGACCCCATTCTGAGTATTCATTTGGCGCGATCAATGGTTTGTTCGGTATTAATCGTGACAACGATGGTAATGATAGCTGGGTCTGAGCGTGAGGGGTAGGTGGCGATTCTATGGATATCCGTCAAAGCTGCCACTGTGAAGTTGGTGACGACCTATGGCGGTGTCAGTACACACCATGGTCCTCGAAACGAACAGAACTTACCATTCAAGGAAACCATTGTTGAATCATGTCCAGTTCGGGTTTGAGATCAGCATGATATCACAACTTGGCAACACACATTGCAGTACTAGTGTCTGGATATCATTTGGTGTCGCCACGTTACACGGGGCCGTAGTGGCATGCGCTTGGGGGGAGCGAGTAGAGGAACGACATTGTCCATTGTTGAATCAAATGGACGCAAAACGAGAGGGTGGGATAAAGAGCCCGCAATATAACTAGAAAAATATTGAAGGAGTAACAACTGGAGGAAGAAACACAATAAAGGAGTCCTGGAACGCGTGTGGTCTGAACCATCTCATCTGAGTGTTCATTCCGAGGGTGGGGAGACAGACGTACTAGTACTCCGTTCACGCGCTCCAGCATGCTGATGTAGACTCGGAGGGACAAACACTGGTGGTCGAGCGCGTCCGCCCGTGCTTGTTCTTCAGGTGTGAGTCCCTTTGGAGGTTTGGGTGCCTTGGACTCGCATCGACCTCGCCCCCATCCTCGCCATCCTTTTCTTCTTCATGCTCCTCGTCCCTCACGTTCATCTCTCGTGCATGCACCACCTCGATGACGACCCATCAAATCTCTCTCGCTTGGGGACAGCACCCTCAACACGTCCATACAACTTGCCACCAACCCCCTGCATAATCATATCCGGCACAAGTTGGAACATCTCTCGCCGCCCAATCTCGCGCATAGTCAAGGTTCACCACGGGCTTGAACATCTCGGTGACCACGAAGTCTGCATCGAGCAAGAGGTCATCGAAGCGCTTGTCGACGTCGCGCTCGTTGGCGTCGGGCGCGCACAACACAGTTCTTGGAAGACGGCCCCAGGTTGTTTGGTATTTGTTGTGGACACTTTGCATCCGAAAGGCGAGGTGGGTTGCGAGGGAGGGATCCCTCCAATTTCGCCTGGTCGTAATACAGTCTTCCACGCATACATGCACTAAAAACGCCTTTTCAGGGGTCGTCCCGTCCCAAAGGTGTTTTGCAGGTCGTGAGAACCCATGTAACGACCGTGCAAAGGTGCATATATGCACCTCTGAACTCGAGCTGATTGAAAACATTGGTGTGTGGCAAATATGCTCAAAGGCACATGTTCAGCAACCGTGTCTCATTGAGGTCAAATAAGTCAAGGAATACTAATATATCGCCCATCATACCACCGCCCTCCTCGGCTTTGGTCGACTCCCTGACCTTATCAACCCAGGCACCGAAAGCGATCCTGGTACGGCGCGGACCGCAGGCTCACGGTCCCCGAGACCATTTCAGGTGATGAGCCAGTTCTGGGCGATGGTGAATACGTGTGGGTGAAGGACCCATGGCGGAGCTGTCAAGGGTCGTGCAGTTTTTTTCGAGCACGGCTGGGGGGTGAGGCGGCGCATGACGGTGTCCGAGTCGGTGTCGCGCGAACGGGCGATAATAGCAGGTAGGGTGTGTTGTTGAGGGAGGTGCGTTGGGCCTCGCTGTAAGTATTGGTTTGGTTAGAGGGTGGATGGCGAATGGAGAAGGGATGCGTACACAGTGGGATCAAAGTTGAGGGTAAGACATCGATGGCGGTCTGCTCGTCTTGTTTGACGTCGGAGGGATCTTCTGAGCCGAGGGCAATGGCTGCTTGTATGGGGATGGGTCACGTTTCTTTGACGTACATGCTCTTTGCGACGAATCCTTTCAGGAAGCAGTTGAGGAGACGCCCGACAAAACGGGCCGCGGTGTCATCGTCACCGTCGTCGTCTCGTTTACTTGTCTCTTGGGCTAAACGCCATGTATGACCACAGAAACCATTGTTCAAATAATGGGCATATCTTGACGATTCAACCCGCCAGTGAGACCGCCTCTTTCACGACGACAGCGCGACAGAGCCTCAATGAAGTGTCCTCACAGAGGCGTTTGGTGAGTGTGATGCTCCGTCCGCCATGGATGGACTCTGTGAACGCGGCGACGTCTTTTGGTGAAATGTGGGAGGGACTTGGCGCTGTAGCTCGTTGCGAGCTTGGAGAACGCTCCCATGTATTTGAACCTCCGACGCGGTCCTGGCTGCACTTTCCCACGGAATTTTGGGTGCGGCAGAAACTCTGAAAATCGTGGCCGCCAAAATATTCCTTTTGTCCTCACGCCGGTATCATCGATTCATCCCCGACGTCGGCAGGAAGGTTACTAATACAAGTGGTGACTCGTTTCAGGGTGCCCATCGTATCTACGGTCTTGGAGCAGGCTTGTGCCACTGGTTCAACCACGGTGAACTCATCCAAGCTCTTCGACTTCTCGGGGTACACCAAGTGGGAGCAACGAGTTGGCTGGGTAGTTTTCTCATCCAGCATGCCGTCGTCAAACAAGTGCTTTAACACATAATTGCAATGGCAACGTTTTCACTGTAAATGCTTCAAGCACAGAGCGATTCAACTTCTACAACTACAGTATTTTTGCGACCGCTCCGCCAGTGTCATGAGCCCTATGCAATAGACAGGCAAGTTGTTCCATCTTGCTACTGTCTTCATTCGGAATCTTATTGCGAGTGTAGTTCTGTGCCGAGGACTGCGGACACATGTAGCAGCTCCGGATCCGTGCCTCGAGTCGTGCTTTTGTTCCCTGTAGGTCCATCCTGTGCTGTTCGGACTCAGACCGTCGATTTTGGGACAACTTCTTCGCCACAGAATATCATAAAATCAGGCGTCTTGCCCCTTTCTCTCTCCCCTCAACGCCTCACTGTCTAGCTCCAAACCCATTCTCAATCTCGTTCAACATCACTCGAATGTCTCACTCTCTCCTTGATCCCGGAGACCTTTTTACATTGAAATATATCGTTTCGCATGTCTTTTGTCCTCTCCAACTTCCTGAAGGGGATGATCACAGTGTCCGCCACGATCATTCACTAGCTGGGGCAATCGCATCTGTTGCGCGTCTCCACAGTGCCCAGATCAGCAACACTGAGATGCCTCAGTGGCATAGCATTACACGAATGTTGGACCATCTTCGGGCCCTTGTCCAGTTTGAAGGCTTGGACAGGTCCCAAACTATCTCTCGGCTCAACAGCATGGATGTTGGAGGTAAGCTTTCGAGCCTGCCCAGTATTCTAGAAACTCACAAGGTGTAGATGTCCTCGCATTCCTTATTCGAGCCCAAAACGTGGCGGTCGTATTCAGAAAGCAGAAAGATGTCACCATTTTCGAGTCGTTCGAGGTATCCCCGAAGGCCGAGGATGTGATGACTACACAAGGAAAGCTCATATGTTCGTATCCTGGGCCGGCGATCGAGATCCCCAACACCGTGTTTGAGGACAAGTGCTTTCTTTCCGAACTGGCGAACTTCCTTGTTCGCATGAACGATGATGTTCTCGACGCTGCTCCAACGAGCCGAAAAGCGCAGTCCACCGTTCTCGAAACCCGAGACACCACCCACCCGCGCTATATCACCGAATTGCTTACTGGCATCTTGAGAAGTGTCGGTCGTCCTGCCGACATCATTCGTTTCACCAAACGCGTAGGGGATGACGTCGTGTGGAATAATTCAAAGTTGCCCTGGCGGCGCTCGTCGCTCTGGCTCCTTATCAGAGTTGCCATTCAGACCTCACTGGACCGGTCTACACTCGGGCATGATACCTACAAGCAATTCATGCTGTTCTTCATGTGTTGCCTTGCGAATGAAAAAGATTGTGGCGACCTTCCAAATGATTTACTCTGCTCCATGTCAGCCAAGATCAGCCGACGGTTGAGGAAGCTTGGCTCGTCCGCGCCAGACTGGCTCTCACGGGCCGTGTTGCAGGCATGCACTTCCCTCCGAGCGACACTTGAGAAGAGGTGGACACAGGTGCAGGACGATCAGCGTAAGTCCCCACTCTGGGCCCCCTCCCAGCTCGATCTCACCCGAGATCTGGAACTATCGCTTTTGGGTAGTTGCGCTTACATTCGCAACTGTCTCACCCATCACACCATCAATCCTCCCGACACCCCCTTCAACCCCAAACATCGTCTCCGAGGTTCTCTCGATGATTTTCTGTCCTCTGACGGAGCCTTTTTCGACGAGGCATACCGTATCGAACCGTATATTACCCTGTACGATGTCGAGCGGGCAGTTGAGCAGGGTATTGATGGCTGGGTTGATCGGGTGGCGAACAACGACAAAGCTTGCGTGAAACTGGAGATCTTGGGGAACAAATACTCATCGAGTGCGCTGGGGACATATGCGGATAATCCAGAGCTCTTGTCGGTCATGTTGTTGACCACGATCGAGCTTTGGGTCGCGCTCGACAAGATAGCTATCAAGGAAACGCCCATACTCGCAGACTACTCTCCGGAGATTCCCACGAGTCTTCTGGAGCCCTTGTTACTTTGCAAGACTGGGAACCTCCATCGTCTTCACTGCGCACTTCAATACCTTTCTCGTCGCCATTCTCAATCCCACAGTGGGTGGTCGGTGTTTTCCCCCTCAATCACCGCAGACAGTTTTCCAGTCCGTTTCTACAGAAGGTCTTCGCATCTTCAGTGCCTCAAGGCTCGAATCGAGGAAGCAGCCCGGCGCGAAGTTCGTGAAAAGGGGGCTGAACTGAAGAGAGCGAATGCTCATCATGCCGAACTTGAGCGGTTGGCTGCTAACGCTAATCACGATTTCGCCGTTAATCGGGTTGGCCTCGAATACCATGCCAGCTACTGCAGCAAGTGCCACATTGAAAGAGAGCTGAAGAAGATGCAGATAACTGTTCACGAGTGGCCATTGCCGGCTAAGCAGCTCCAGGCTGAGGTTGTCGTATTCGAGTTGGATTGCCCAGTCTCTTTCAACATGTGGCGTTCTGCCACATTCCATCTCTTAGTCGATCTCTGTTCTCCTTCCGTTCAGCCAAAAGATCCCTATATCCAGCTTAGCAAATACGTCGCGCTCCATCCTTATCTTGTTCAGCATCCTAGATCACGGATCTCTCTCGGTTCCGATACCAAACCGTTCGCTGTCACACATTACAGCAAAACGTCCATCCCCGCCACGCAGGGACGGGTCTGCGTCAACAATGGGCTGTCATTCTATGGTTTCGATAAGCATGCTTGTGTTCCTGTCTCAAAAGCGCTAGGTCCTTTCGACATCAGACGGTATTGCACGTACAAGCTCCAAATCGGACCATACAATAATCTGCAAAAATACGTTGATACCACTTCCCACATGTCGAACGACATCTTAGCAAACCAAGCCGATTGCCACAGGGACCTTTCCGTCCATGAATATATAGCGTTTGGACACCTGCGTAGTGGCGGCTTACTTCAATGGCTCAACGTCTTGCGAGAGCTTCGAGGTCGATCGTTGAGCTTCCGTCGTCACGAAGTCCATTTTCTGTTGGCTCAGGCAGTCTCTCAAGTTGGACCGCTTGACAACGTGAAGTGGAAGTGGCATCAGGAGCTCCGACAGCCCTCCTTTTGCTGTGCGCTTCTAGGAGAACTTAAAAGCCTTGTCCGGGATGTCGAAGCCAACTGGCTGGAAGGGGTGACGATGGACACCATTTCCTTCTTACTTCGTCGTCTACTTGCGTCCAGCCCTGATCAGGGTGTCTCGGTGGAAGCGCTTGAACTTCTTCGTATTGTGCGTGGCAAGGTATTCTCCTGGGTACAGAAGCTATCCGCCAAGGTCACGGAATCACCGGGAGATGAAGAGTTCCGTGGGTATTTACGGGACGCTGCCGCCACCTGTCGAAGCACGTTCGATGTTGACCCCTCCCTGATCCGAAAGCTCCTTCATTCAGCAGAAGATATCAAGATTCTACTCTCCTCCGCTATATTAATCCACGACCACACACCCAGCAAGGTCTCTTGCCTCCCCGCATATTCACGGTTACTTCTTGATCGAGATCGTCGCCTATCTCTGGCTCTTCAGCGTGTTGTAACCGACGCTATCAAGGCCGACTCCACTGATGAAGGCATCGACCTCGCGGTCGGCTGGGTCTGGCCTGAATACCGTCCAGGTTCGAAGTGGACCCCATTACAAAAACCGAATTCCCGTTGGTTCTCGTGCAAGACCGCGTCGACAACTGACCAGAGCTCACAAGTGGTGCATTTTAACGTACTTGACGGGTCATTGTTGGTGAACGGGAAACCACTTGGGCGATTGCCGAACGAAATTTTGCGGCATCCGCTATATAACTTGGTATTTGGCGAAGTACGTTGTGTCATGCTCAATGTAACGCAGGTTACTGAGCACATTTGCAGCGTGTGCTTGAGGTCATACCAGGCGATCTCCCTGGGATGGATTACTCGGTAAGGGGTATGATTTGCGATCACCAGGTGAGCGCACTTTTGGGGGTGGGGGGCATATCGCGAGTACTCACTTGGCATGCCCAGGTATACTTTTCCCTCCGAAAGAAGGGTTCGAATCTCGTGATACGTGCAAAACGAAAACAAGTCACTGGCGATTCGGATATCATCGAGCTCATTCCTCAAGAAAATTTGGAAGGAGACTTGCCGGCAGTATTGATTAAGGGACATGCTCATTGGTTAAACCTTTCTACATCCATCTTGGAGATCCGACCTCTCGACAGCCTCTGGCAGACATCGTCGGAGAACTGGAAGATGGATTGTACTCCTGGGAAATATCGCATGCAGAGAGGCAAGGAGTTCCTCGTAGACATCCGAAGCCAATCCTGGGACATGGTTTCCAGTCTCTTGAAGCCGTTCGACACCCCACAGAATCTCCTTGTCAGCGTATCCCCGATTGACATCAGTCAACCTATGTCATCGTTGCAATTGTCTGTTGTCTTACCCCGTTATGGCCTGTCGTTTTACGTCGATGAAGACGGGGACCTCCGATCTTACAACATGCGGGGCATGGTTTATGACGAGAACCAATCTGTCGGGACTCTGTTTGGTTTGGTCAATCGGCTCGTACTTCGTCCAAAGATCAGAGATTTCAATGCCATCGACGTCATCCCCAGATCTATCCTCATCCCTGATGGCAAGATTTCATTCGAGAAGTACGGCCACCACGTTCGTGTTGAAATCGACACCCGTGGCCCCGCGCTTGAGCAGATAACCTACCAGACCTATAAAGTCGATACCGAGCTGGGCTGCTTGACTGGGAACGTCAGTTTAACAAACAAGCTGTATTGTGCCTACCTGCATGCTCTCACTAGTGGGTGTAGCGCCGATCCGCTTACAGGAAGGTCGGGTACGGAGGAAGCGTTGTCCCTGCTTCGGTCAGCCAGTTGCTGGTCGATCGTGAGGTTCGGTTCTCGCGAAGCGGAGCTCCTGAGCTTGATCGCATCTATATGTCCCACGCGTACATGGTACCCCGTAGGGCTCAAGCGTATGCAGAAGGTGGGATGGCTTAACCTTCCAGCAAGTTCTCAACACCGCGAGTTATATATCGTTTCCAAAGCAATCAAGGAACACTACGAGAAGGTTCAAGTCTTTTACGAGAGTCAATCGAGCCCTTTATTCCAAAAGTTCCCATCGCACGATGATCACCTCCTTCGGCGCAGTGCGCGACGATTTGCGTATCTATTTCCGTCCGAGCATCCCGGGCAGCCTTCTGGGGCAAATCTAGATGTCCGGTACTCCGCCAGAGACCTAGTACCGCTTGACTCGGGAGAGCAACGCGCGTATATCGCGGCAAGTGCCGTTCATCACCGGACTGCCAATGCAACGACAACCAAGAATTTACGACGCATGATGGAATCATGGACGGGGAGCGTGTCTGGGAGTGCTACTCTGTCTTTCCTATACGACAAATCGTGGTTGGCTCCAGATCTTCCATCGATTTGGCTCAAGGCATACAAACTCCTGCGAAGCACCGACGAGGGAAAATGGTTTCAATTACTTTTCTCGTTGCCTGCCATGGTGTACGCCTCATCGAAACTTGACGACCTGGTCCCCGTGTTGGTAGCCTTTGCGTCGGACCCGCAATTCCGGATGGAGGATCCACCACGCTATAATTCTTACAACCTCTCAGAAGGATATTCTCCTTCTCCGACCACCTTGCGTGGTTATGTTTCCAGCTGTGCCCACTCCTTCGAACGTAGCCCTGAAAGCAACGAACCTGCAAACGCTGGGGAGAAATCAAAGGCATCACGAAAGCGTCGGCTCAAAATGTATAACAACAGACTCGACT
>JBBPQL010000477.1:0-24752 GCA_038092515.1 Boletus subparvulus | reverse complement strand
GTAACAAGGGATAATCAAGTAGATTAAAGTTAGAAAGGAAATACAAGATGTATCATCTACTTAAATAGGTGGAGACGCGGCGCACAGACCAAGCGGTGTCCTTAGCAGAAGAGCCAAGGCGGATATATGTAAAGAGAGCGGGGCTGTGCGATAGAAGAGAGGAGGCTGCGCAACAAGTTACGCATGAACAAGGAAGGACGTCCGTATATGGCATAGGGAAACAGGATAAGGGGACCATGCATAGCGTGTAGTGATGAAGCTATGTTTAGGCTGAAGGCGTTCCAAAGGAACGGTGTGAAGGAAGACAAAAGAATAAAGCGAGTCAGCAGACGAGCGTGATGTAAAAAAGAAGGAAAAAGGACAATTGTAACATTACCCCCGCACTAGCCCTGAGACCACGACGAAGGATTAGAAATACCCCGACTCAGACCCGCAGGGGGAACCCGTGATGTTACTCCATCCTACGCTGTCGATAACTCCGTCGCCGCTAATGTCCTTGTAGATGTCCAAGGTGTCCTGGTTGGAGATGGGGGAATGGTTCTGGTTGCGAGGGCGGTAGGGTCGGGGGTAGGGTGAGTGAGAGCGATGGGGAGGAGGAGCGGGACGTGGGGAACGGTGAGAAGACCCAGATGACCGGCGAGAAGTCGTTGGTGAAGAGTCAGATGGGGATTGGGGAATGGGGCGACGGTGGAGAGGGCATCGATTTGGGTTGTGACCGGGTGCCCAGTGGAGGCAGGAGGAGCATTGGTAGACGGGGCAGTTGTTGCTGTAATGGCCAAGGCGATGACAGGAGTGACAGGCTTGGTGATAACGAGGATGGGTGCGTGGAAGGGGAACTTGCACGTTGCCTCCTGTCCACCACGATTCGAGTCATTGAAGAACTCGTTCTTCCTCAGACGTAATGGGGGAAGAGGAAGCAGAGATATTCGGGGAGGACGTGGTGCGAGTGGACAGGGCGGTGACAAAAGAAGGAGAGGAGTTGGGGGAGTTTCGGCATGAGAGTTCCAGCATATACCTGTCAATGTCTTCTAAAACCTCCAACATACCAAGTTGGTACATTGCCATAACCAAGGACCCTTCGATTTCCAGGTATACTTCGCGAACGAGGCGAGAGAGGAGGGTTTGTTGGGGCGAGGGGGAAAGGTTGGTAGACATGAGGCGAAGGTGGGAGTTTTTAAGATAGGCATGTTGGAGGGCGTACAAGGGGAACCAATGTCCAGGAAAGAGTCGATGGAGAGGGTGAAAGCAGGGGAGCGGAGGTATTCGGAGAGTTTCTTAATATTGCGGGCATTGGGGAAGTCATCCCGGAGCGTGTGGGTGTAAAGGGGAATAGTCACGGAGTGGATAGGAGTCGCCACTGTAGCCAGAGAGACAGGAGGAAAACTATCAGGCGCGGGGGAGGGAGAGCCCCAGCCTGCATCAGGTCGAGTAGATGAAGGGCGAGAAGTATCGTCGACAATAGAAGAAGAAAGGGACAAAGTGGTGGAAAGGGTGGTGGCATGGGTAGACATGATGATGGTGTTTTAGAGACTGGGGAGAGAATGTGGAGGGGTGTAGGGTTTTATAGGAGGTCAGGGCGGACTTGGCATGTTTCAAATCCCGTTCTTGGACCCAGGAGTCTTCTTCAGCCGAATATCCTTTCCATCGGATCAGGAAGGAACGGGAGGACGGAGTTCCGCGGTGGCGAATGATCTTCTCAACTTCGTATTCTTCTTCTCCGTCGATAAGGTCAGGGGGTGGTGCCGGGAAGTTCCGGCCGTGGATTTCATTTTCACGATAAGGAGATAAGAGGGAAGCGTGGAAGACTGGGTGGATTTTCCAGGTCTTGGGTAGGCGGAGTTGATATACAATGGGAGATAAGACTTTCGTGATAGTGAATGGTCCTTCTCTCTTAGGAGCGAACTTCGGGCTGGTAATGAGGCGTTTTAGGTTTCTGGCTTCTAGCCATACTTTGTCCCCTTTGGCGAATGGTGTGAAGCCTCTGCGAGAGCGGGAGGACATGACTTGTCGAGCCAATTCATGAGTGGCAAGGGCTTCATTGCGGGCTGCGGAGAGAGTTCATAGGCAGGTTTCGACTGCAGGGATAGTGGTGTTGGAGATAAGAGAAGGGAGGGCATGGGGTTCATATCCCATCATGAGATAGAATGGTGATTGGTTGGTGATGGAATGAGGGTGGTGATTGTGTGCAAATTCTGCGTGGGAGATAGATTCAGACCAAGATGTGGGGTTATTGCCACAGAAGATTCGAAGATAGGTTTCAACTTCCTGGTTTACTCGTTCGGTTTCACTGTCAGTCTGTGGGTGATAGGTGGTGGAGAGGGATAGGTCATAGTGTAGGAGTTTTCCAAGTTCACGAGCAAAGGCTGAGGTGAATTGAGGACCGCGGTTGGAGATGACTTTATCAAAAAGTCCGAAGCGAAGGAAGACTTTGTGGAAGAAAAGGGAAGCAATTCCCTCGGCAGTGACGGATTTCTTCATTGGGCAAAGGATTACCCCCTTAGTAAGGCCATGGTCGACCATGACCAGAAGGGAATCAAAGCCGGCGGAGAGGGGCAGATCGGTGATGAGGTCGCAGGAAAGCTGCTGGAAGGGGCAAGAGGGGACTGATTTGATGGGTGACAGCGGGGGGACGGTGGGGTGGGTGTTGGACTTGTTTTGCTGGCAGGTGGCACAGCCCTCGACATACCGGCGGACAAAGGAGGTGAGGCCCGGCCACCAGAACTCGGCAGCAACAAGCTGGCAGGTCTTAAGAAAGCTGGGGTGGCCCGTGGATTCGTGATCATGGCAGTGGGTGAGGATGGCGCGGCAGAGGGAGTCATCAGTGGGCATGTAGACACGGCCCTTGTAGGTGAGGATGCCGGCATCCACCTGCCAGTCAGCGAGACGGGAGCGGAAGGGGAGGGGAATGTCCTCGTGCATGGATTGGAGTGCCTGCAGAATGAGGGGGTCGCCGGCAGAAGCCGACGCGATGCGGTGGGAGAGGGCGGTGTCAATGAGGTTGATGAAAAGGGATGGTGGGAGTAGGGTGACCCCGGCATTGTCATCATCTCCAGCAGGGAGAAGGTCGGGGCGGCGGGAGAGGGCATCGGGTCCAGCTAGTAGCTTTCTGGGGACATGGATCATTTTGAGGTCGAAGTCAGCGAGGTCAATCAACCATCGCGCTTGCCGACGGTTGAGCGCCTGGGGCTGCCAGAAGTAGGTGAGATTCTTGTGATTGGTAAAGACTTGGACCGGAAAAGGGGAGACGTGAAGATAATGTTGCCACGATTTCAGAGCGCGGAGGACAGCAAGGAGTTCACGATCATAAATGTCATAGTTTCGCTCTGCTGGGGAGAACGACTGGGAGAGGTAAGAGCAGGGGTGCCAGTCGCCATTGGAATCGGTTTGGAGGAGAATGGCGCCAGATGCATATTTCGAGGTGTCAGTGGCAACAGCAAAGGGGGTGGAGAGATTAGGGAGATGAAGGACAGGTTTGGTCAGAAAGAGGCATTTGAGAGTGTCGAAGGCGGATTGGCACGCAGGGGACCAATTCCATGTCAAGGTTTTCTTAGTGAGGTCGATGAGGGGACGGGCAACATTGGAGTAGTCAGGGATAAACCAACGATAAAAATTAGCGAAGCCGAGGAAGGAGTGTACGTCCTTGACTTTAGTCGGGGTGGGCCAGCTGGCAATGCTGTCGAGTTTGACGGGGTCCATGGCTAGTTGACCGGGTTTCACGATCATTCCTAAATATTCGACTTCGTCGGCAGCAAATTTGCATTTTTCCAGTTTCAGATGGAGGTCTAGTTCCATCATGCGTTGCAAGACACGCTTTGTGCGTTCTTCGTGGAGGGTAACGTCAGGGGAGTAAATGAGGAGGTCGTCCATGTAGATGACGAGCCAACCTTCAGCGATCATGTCGCGGAATGAGTTGTTCATGAAATGAGGAGGTCGTCCATGTAGATGACGAGCCAACCTTCAGCGATCATGTCGCAGAATGAGTTGTTCATGAAATGCTGGAAGGTAGCGGGGGAATTGGTGAGTCCGAAAAACATGACGGTGGGTTCGAACAGCCCCTTGTGGGTGATGAAGGCAGCCTTCCACTGGTGACCATCCTTGATTCGCACGTTGTTGTACCCCCATCAGACGTCAAACTTGGTGAAGACTGTAGCATCCCGTAGTTTGTCGACGAGATCGGAGATGAGGGGAAGGGGGTAGGTGTCGAGGATCGTGTGTTCATTGACGTAGCGATAGTCTTGGCAAGGGCAGAGTCCTCCATCCTTCTTTTTGACGAAGAAGAAGGGGGAGGCTTGCGGCAAATTGGATGGGCGGATCTTTCCAGAGGCCAGGTTTTCGTCTAAGAAATCCTTGGTAGCTTTTTGTTCGTCTGGGGAGAGGGGGTAAACTTTTCCGATCTTTGGAGTAAAGGTATCATCGAGGTTTATCTCATGGTCACAGGGTTGGGACGGAGGGACGTGGTCGTTTGCTTCTTTTGAGAATATGGAGGCGAACGAAGAATATTCGGAGGGGAGAACAGGTTTGGGTTTGGTTTTCTTGGCCGTAGCGGCGAGCTCTGTGGCGGTAGTGAGCTTGGCGATAATCGGGGATCCTGCTGGGATAAAGCGAGACCCGCATCGGATGATTCGGTGGATGGCGTGGTTTTGTTGGGCGCGGACAATGTATTCGTTTTCAGTTTCCCAATCATTGTACGCAAAGAGGTGTTGGTCGACGATAGCGTTGACGTTAGTGTGGCGCGGTGGTTTGGTAGAGGGGCAGATAAAACGGGACTCATGTCGTTTCGTGTTGACGGAGAAGGAACAGAAGAGTTCCTGGGACTGATCAAGGGTTTCTTTGATGGAAAGGGTCCTATCAACCCAGTTGATCGTGGGGTTGACTTCTTTCAGCCAAGGTAGCCCTAGGATTACGTTTTCGCTTCCTAGACTGAGAACGTGGAAGGTGACTTGTCGGGCTATTCCTCCGATGTCGAGGAACAAGGTGGTGGAGAACCGGATTACTCCTTTCGAGTTAATGGAGTTGTCCGCATTCCTGGCTTGGATCGGGGTCTTTAGGCGTTGTGTAGGGAGTTTGTGTTTTCTGACAAACCCCCAGTCGATGCAAGAGATACTTGCCCCACTGTCTATGAGGGCTCGAGTGTCAATGGCTTTCATCATGTGCGAGGGAGTGATGAGTTGAACGGGGATTTGCATAGTAGGTGACGACTTTACAAATACATTTGCACACGACATACAGGGAAGGGTTTGCGTTGGGGAACTCTTCCGGTTTAAAAATCCAAGGGCTTGAACGAAATCTTTCACACAACTTCTTCTTCCTCCTTGTCATCTATTTCCTCTAGTTTTGGGAGTTCTTCGCTGCTGACTTTCTGCACTTTCGGAGTTCCCTTGAAGGTCGTGCAGGCGGTACTGAGGTGTCCGGGTTTTCGGCAGCGGAAGCATAGTTTCTTTTCAACGCAGCGTTTGCATTCTTCAGGGGTGAGTTTGGACACTTTGATAGTGTCTACTACCATGGCGTCCGGATCGTGGGCTTTGGTGGTAGAGGAGTTGGCGAAGGAGTGGTACATCTGATGGGAGTTCTTTGCGTTTCTTCTGGCAATGTCATCAGCTCACTCCCATTGAGTTTGGAAAGCGATGGCCTTTTTGTACCAGTCGTCGATAGTGGTTGGTACAGTGTCCATAGACATGATGCGCCGCATCAAGGGTGGTGGGATTCCCACGGAGAAGTATCCAATCAGGACATTGGGGTCAGAGATATTGGCGAGGGCAACGTGGTTTCTAAAGGTGGAGACGTACTCTAAGAGAGAGGGAGAATACGAATTATTTTTCGCATTTTTTAGCATACATTTGGTGGATAGCCAGGAGATGGCATTCCCAGTGACATCGTGATGTTTAAACACTGTGTTGAACTTTGTGATGAAATCAGCAAAGGTTCCAAGGGTGAACGTGGTGCCGGATAAGGCGCTTTGTCGAAAGGTGGAGGCCCAGGTAAGGGCAGATCCTTTGGTCATGTATGAGAGGGCGAAGGCGATTTGCTTGTCGTCATTGTCATAGACGGCTTTGTTTACAAGTAAGTAAAACTGGATGGCGTGTAGCCAGTACATGGATTTTTCATAAGAGCCGTCGAACGCCTCGGGGACTCCGATATGGAGTTTGGTGGGTTTGGTCGACATCGGGGGTTGTGGAGGGAATCAGGAGAGGAGAGGGATCTGTGGTGGTGGTGGTGGAAAAAGAAAGACTGGATTGGAGACGACGGGGGTAGGGGAAGGTGGGGTGGGGATCCTGGGGATGGAGAGGGCTGCGGAGAGGTGGTGAGAGAGCGTACGAGTTTCTTCTTCCTCCTGGGTGGTGAGGAGAGTGGAGTCAGGGTCGGGGGTTACTTCTTCCTCGTTATCCGAGTGGGAAGTGTCAGAGGGCGAGGGTTCGCGTGGCCTTGGCAGGAACCAGTGAGGGTTTTGGGTGGGTTGTTGAGCAATGTTGGGAGACTATAACGGTGATAGCTCCTACGAGGAGAACTTTAATCTTTTGTTACGCTTGACTCGGGTAGAGGCAAGAGTAGACTTGAAACATCGAAGGTCACGGGTTTCTTGAAGGGCGTCTTCAAGAGTCCTAGAGTGCTGGGGGCTTCCACAGCAAACTCCTGGCAACGAATGGTTGCTTAGGGAGTTTCAAGGGTCAAGGGTTTAGACAAGGAGCGCGCACTCAAGAGTAGCGCGGAGACTCTGAGAAGTCCGGGTAACAAGGGATAATCAAGTAGATTAAAGTTAGAAAGGAAATACAAGATGTATCATCTACTTAAATAGGTGGAGACGCGGCGCACAGACCAAGCGGTGTCCTTAGCAGAAGAGCCAAGGCGGATATAAAGAGAGCGGGGCTGTGCGATAGAAGAGAGGAGGCTGCACAACAAGTTACACATGAACAAGGAAGGACGTCCGTATATGGCATAGGGAAACGGGATAAGGGAACCATGCATAGCGTGTAGTGATGAAGCTATGTTTAGGCTGAAGGCGTTCCAAAGGAACAGTGCGAAGGAAGACAAAAGAATAAAGCGAGTCAGCAGACGAGCGTGATGTAAAAAAGAAGGAAAAAGGACAATCATAACATCCGAAAGGAGTGATGAATGCGCCTTTCCATTGGTCATCTTCCTGAATGCGGATGTTGTTAAATCCCCATTGAACATTGAACTTCATTAAGATTGTAGAGTCTTTCATGTCATTGATTAATTCGGGAATCAGGGGTAGGGGGTATGCATTGCGGATGGTATGGGAGTTTAGGTAATGATAGTCCTGGCAAGGGCGAAGGGAGCCGTCTTTCTTTGCAACAAAGAAAAAAGAGGCGGCTTGTGGGGACTTGGACAGGACGATTCTTCCAGTCTTGAGGTGTTCATGAATGAAAGATTTGCACGCTTCCTGTTCCTTCGGGTTAAGGGGATATACCTTAGCGATCTTTGGAACGAAAGATGGCTTAAGATCGATGGTGTGGTCGTATGATCGATGAGGGGGAAGGAGGTTATGGGTCTTTTCAGAGAATACGTCGTCTAGGTCTGAACACCAGTCTGGAACCTTTTGATCGGGGACTTTGGCAGCTTGGGCCAATTCGGTGGACAGGGTAATCTTGTTGAGGTGTTCACAGTAAAGATCCGTCTGAGGGAGGTGCTCACATAGAGACTCATCATCCTCAGATGAATACCATTGAGAAAAGAGCGAAGAGAGTTCTATGTCAGAGTCAAATCCGAGCCAACAGAGTAGGTATCATTGAGAGGTTAGATTATCATTGTTGTTTGGGACGGAGGATTTGGGGAAGGCAAGGGTGTTACTTCTCCAGTCGATGTGAGGGTTCTTTGATTTTAAACCAGGGCATTCCCAGGATGATCTGTGGGCGTCCTAGGCTGACGACCATTAGATCTAGTTCATCGAAGCTGTGAGGCAGAACCACGCGAGTGTGTGCTTTCCAGAGGATAGTTCCCCATCGGTTGGCAGTTCCAGCTACATTGAAGGCGCAGATAGGTTGAGGAAGTTTCTTGAGAGGGAAATTTGCGAGGGACAAAAGTCCGAGATCGATGAAGTTTCCGGTTGCACCAGAGTCAATGAGAGCAGTGGTTTCGACGGTTTGTTGTCCAACGAGTAACTTGACAGGGAAGTGGAGAGTTCGTTCATTGGGGGAAGCTACTAGTACATGAGAGGTAATAGGAGAAGGCAACATCGAGGTGGCTTCTCCATTCAAAAATCCTAAGTAGAGACGACAGAAATTTCTTCCTTTGGTTCTTTGTAACACATTTGGAGTACTTGAAGTATCTCCGTCTCGTTCTTTCCCTGAGTCTTCAAGGAATTAACATAGGTTTCGATGGGTGAAGGGTTTTTAGCGGGGGTAGGAATAGTCGGGGCCTTGGTCTCGGTGGAGCGTATAGTCTGTGGGCGGGGATAGGCTCCAGTTGGAGCGTTTCTAGCATTGTTGCATTTGTTGGCACTGTGACCCTTCTTCCTGCAATGGAAGCAGAGTCCTTCTCTGATGCATCTCGCTCATTCTGTAGGGGTTAACTTAGAGAGTGAGATGGTGTCGATGTCCATGGCATTTGGATCCTGAGTATTTCTAGGGGAGTGTATGATAAAAGGAAGTCGTCCGCCTTTTAGAGCAAGGATTCACATTTTCTGGGCATGGAACACCTTGGCTTGTTCAATCCATTTTGCAACAGAGGTAGGGATTGTTGACATGAAGAGGATCATGGTTGTGAGTTGTTGGTCAAGTCCGAGGGAGAACTGGTCAATGAGGGTGACGTCGTCGGAGATTCCTGCTTTCGAAGCAAGATTCTGGAAGTCGGTAATGTATTTCTGGAATCCATCATCCATGATCCCATCAGGGCGTTTGAACGACTTCTGGGCGAGCTTGGTGAGCTCAAACCTGGCAGTGGCTTTGGTATCATAGGGGAAGAAAGTAGACTCAAAGTTTGACACAAATTTGTCAAAGGTTTTCTCAGAATTGGCGATAGAGGTGTCCGCCATCTTGTATACCACATTTCTGAGAAAGAGACTCCACGTCCCTTGCTCATCTTGTTGAGAGTGGTCATGACCTTGTCAATGTCAGAGATATAAATCGAGGAGTTGATGGAGAAATAGGCTTCATAGCCTTGATCCATCGTACGGCATCGGCAGGTTCTCCTGAAAAGTCTGCGGGGAGGGCTGCCTTAAGTTCTGTGGTTTTGGTGGACATGGGGGTGACTGGGGTTACTGGGGGTACTGGGGGTGCGAGGGGTTGCCTTGGTGGTGCTGGAGGAACAGTGCTTTGTCTAGATGGTCTTGGGGTCTGAGGTGTTGATGGCAAAGGTGCAATGGTCAAAGGTTCCGGGGAAGATGGTCATTCTTCCTCGTCGCTGGGATCACGTAGCCTGTAGGCTCGTCGGAGGCCTCTGTAAGAAATGGTTCGAGGTGGTTGGTCCTGCTCCTAGATAGGAGGGACAAAAGGAGATTCTTGATCTTTTGTTACGCGAGACGTACACTTGTAGGTCGAGGCGGAACCAAGTCGTCTCAAGGGAGGTGCTCACGAAGAGACACTACGTCCTTGTTCAGACTAGAGAGACTAGGGTCAAATGTCTAGTGTTTCGAAGATCACAAACTGAATGCTTGTGGACTCAAGTATACGCTAGATTGCGCAGATCAAGAATAGAGAATACAGTGCAAGCGGCAGACTACTTATACTATGAGACATGTAAGCATGGAACATCATAGAACAAGAGAGAACAATGTGAGTAAGCGAGAACACGTAACCGATACAACAGAATCGGTTAGAAGGCAAGGCTGTCTGCAGATAAGAGTCAAGATAGTAAGCAGAAATGAGTAAAAGGGTATCACCCCGTCTGGTAGTAACTGAAGCAGAACGGCATAGGGTTAGAGTTCAATGAATGAGGAGTTGGACGAACTCAAAAGGATCAAGCAATGAATCCAGTCATAAGAACACATACCAAAAAGGATATGAGTACAACAAAAGAAAGATAATAAGAAGATACCATGAGTAAGGAGACAAATTGTAACAGCTGCTGTCTTAGATGGACAAAGACGACTGAGGTGCTTGTAAGTAGGATAAACATATATATACCATGGGCGGAGGTATACTCGTATTAAGCCACCTGATGGACCTGAATGAAGCTTATAATGTATGGTAATAGGTGCTGTAACAAAAGGAAGTCAAAGGTTTAAGCGAACATATGAAATGGTCAAACAGTTAAAGTGCTTCCGACGGTTCCGAGTTCGGAAGGGCGCGAGAACTTTCCGGAAGCGGTTCCGGTCATTGCTGAAATACCTCTGGTCCTTCGGAGTTCGGAAGGGCGCAGGAAACTCAGAACCACCAGAACCACTGTGTGGTTCATGGTTGAATACTGTCAGGGTGTCGACACACTCGTGCAGTTGGTGTCTGTCATCGTCGTCACTTGCTGCCCTATTGCCCTTCCTGCACGATTCAGTTGCATATGGTGTCCGTGCTGGCAGCATGGTGTTCGACTTGACTGGTGGTGATGGTGGTGGTTTAACGAGGTTGAGTTTAACCATCAGGTCGTCTCGTGGGCCGCTTGCCAGGGTCACGAGGCTTATGCCGTCAGTCCAATGGTGATCTGTGGTCTCTGTGCCTGGTCCCGTGGCTGCGGCTACCTCTTCATTGACTCTCCTGCATGGCATTTCAGCCATCTTGCCCACTCCATTCTCTTCAACTCGTTGTAGAGATCAGTACGTCTCTAGGTCGGTATCCAGACTTTCCCCTACTCCTGAGCCATTCTTATCATGTCCCCCCCCAATTCCGAGTTTCCTATTATATGCTACTGATACCGGACTATGCCAACTTATTTCAGACTATACCGGTTTCGACCGGTAATTACTCTTTCCATTTAAACATTCACCTTCTTCTCTGCTGCATTTTATTCCTTTCCAATATAGCAGTATTTATTAGACCATACAGCGGACTTCACCATCGTTCTTTATCCTTTCACCGAGCACCAGTCAGTCTTATCGGACTCACTGGTGACTCATTAGGCACAAATACTTGAAGTGTCCCATATTTGATTTATCATCTTTCGCTTACATCACTTTGCTTAGTGTCTGACAGTCCCAGGAATTCCCGGACTATAAAGCGCTGTACTCTGTAGTTAGAAAACACTTTTGGTTGGATTCACGAACTGCTCAAACCACAGTCAAACTACCGTCACCGTTCACCGCACCGCTCACCGACACCAACTCGACGCTCCTTAACGCTTTCCTACATTCGGCACCCTAGTCCGGCCTCCGGACTATCTTACTCGGCCACCGACCGGTCTTACGTCGGTCTCTCCACTGAACTTATCGGGCCTGGCTTTCGACTTCTCCACTTTACTCTCCTTGTGTCCAGAGTCCCTTTTGGGGCGAACACACTCGTCCCCCACCACTTCTTTGGCCCAGGACTAGTGGGTTTCCACTCCTAGTTCCATCCAGCCGACTTTACATCTTTTCACCGTCACATTCAATCCTCTTCCTCGACGGACCCTCTCGTACTTCACGCCATCCGCAACCTGTCCAACGACACTCCCCTCTTCCCACACTCTTCCCTTGCCGACTGGACCTTCGATAATGGCCACCTATACTACAAACTCCATATGTACATTCCACCTCCCGCTCGCTCCTCCTTGTTGCATTCCATCCATTCGTCCCCCCTCTTGGGTCACCTTGGGCATTTCCATACTAAGGCCATTGTGGAACATGACTTCTGGTGGCCAGGTCTCTCTGTCTTTGTCAATAATTTTATTGCTGGCTGTGCCATCTGCCAGCAGAACAAGGCCCGCACGCACCCTGTCACTCCGCCGCTTTTGCCCATCTCATCCATCTCTTCGCTTCCCTTCAAACAGCTCTCCATCAATCTTATCACTGACCTCCCCCTTTTCCATGGTTATGATTCCCTAATGGTCATGGTCGACCATGGCCTTACGAAGGGGGTAATACTAGTTCCTTGTTCTAAGTCTATTGACATGAATGGCATTGCTCAACTCTTTTTTGACCACATGTTCAAACACTTCGGACTTCATGACACCGTTATCTCGGATCGTGGTCCCCAGTTTGCCTCAGCTTTCGCTAGAGAACTTGCTTGGATTCTTAAATATGATGACTGCCTCTCCACCGCCTATCACCCCCAAACCGATGGACAAATGGAAAGAACCAATCAAGAAGTCAAAACTTATCTTCGTATCTTTTGCGCCAATAATCCTCACCAATGGTCCAAATTCCTCACTGCTGCCGAATTTCAGCACAACTCTGTTCCTCACAGCTCAACAAAGGTCTCTCCCTTCTTCTTCTCTTTGGATATGATCCTCGCACCTATACTCCTCTCGGAAAAACTTTTATCCCTGCCCTCGAAAGCCGTCTCTCGTCCCTTGACTCTGCCAGGAAAGAAGCTTTGGCAGTACATGAATCTGCCCGATGGATCATGATTGAACAATCTTCCAGAAAGTTCTCCCTATGGAAGGTTGGAGATAAGGTGTGGCTCAAAGCTACTAATCTCCAAATTCCCTACCCTTCTAGGAAACTTGCACCTAAACAACACGGACCTTTTGAAATTAGCCAGGTACTATCTCCCCTTGTATTTAAACTCCATCTTCCTTCCACATGGAAGATACACGACGTCTTCCACACCACTCTTCTATCTTCTTATCGACACACAGAAGCACATGGTCCTTCCTTCTCCCGACCTCCTCCTGACCTGATTGACACCAAAGAAGAATATGAAGTTGATCACATTGTCTCTCACAAGGGCTCCCCTGGCCATAGATTGTATCTGACCACATGGAAGGGATACCCCTCGTCGGAAAATACCTGGGAACCCGAACTTAATCTCCGCCACGCTCCCACCATACTCCAAGAGTACAAAAGAACTCACGGTATTACCTAAAGTTTCTCATTCTCTCTCCTTCCTAGGAAGCGGTGTCTCTTTGTGAAGTACCCCCCTAGCGAATGAACTTTGTTCTATTTCCAGATAACTATGTCGTTTCTCTTGTCCTCAATCTCTTCTTCGTCACTGTCTTCTTCATCTTCTACTTCCCCGCTATGATTGCGACGAGTATTTCCTACCTACTTACCTACATATCTTTGCCGCCCATTCGCTCTACGCTGCCATCCTCACCAATCCCATCGTCCTCCATGCCGTCGAGGACCTGCCTCTATTCCATGAGGACTTAATCTACCAGGAGCTGGTTCGTCTATTTCACAATGTCTCGGCTGCTCAACGATACCATGCCCTCTCCGCCCCGCATGACCTACCAGCAGACTTTGGCGTCCCCTTACGAATGTCGCTCGCATAACTTCCCAACAGGATTTTATCAATACTTCACCTTTATGGATTTCACTCTTTTGTTGAACAAATTCCTCCCGCTATTATATACCCCACTTTCCGACGCATCTTCCTGACCATGACTATGGAACAGCGTGACCATGACATACATTGCCCAATCTGAACTTCCACCACATAGATCTCCATCCCCGCTCCCCGCCCCTACTCCTAACTCTCCCACTCGTCTCTACTCACACAACTGTTTTCACCAGCTCTGTCCGACACTTCTTCCTCTCTTACCGCCATCGACCCCGAATACAGCCTTGACGACGATGCTGTGACTATCAACCATTCTTTCGTCGTGCAACTCAGCAACAATCGTCCTGTCATTTCCGCTCCTATCCGCCTCCTCAACATTCCCATCTCTCGTCGCCCTGCTTCCGCTCTCACCGAGTGCTTTCGGTGCTCTGGCACAGGTCACTATCGTGAGGACTTCCCCCTCTACGTCTGTCCCCATTGCCACCTCTCCGTTCCCGGACACCCTCAGACTGCTTGTTTGTCCACCCAATGCAACCTATGTAGCCGATGGGGACATCGCGACAGATTCTGTCCCACTAGAACTTGTAACCTATGTGATCGAGAAGGCCACATTGTTGACGATTGTCCGCTTAATGTTCTTTCCCCTGAGCAGGCTACCCATATCTTTGGGAATTCCTCTAATTCGGGAGAGGCGTTTACCTCATGGAGTCTTGATCGAACCTAGGGTTCGATTGTACAACGGGGGTAATGTTACAATCTGTCTCCTTACTCATGGTATCTTCCTGTTCTCTTTCTTACGTCGCACTCATATCCTTTTTGGTATGTGTTCTTACGACTGGATTCATTGCTTAATCCTTTTGAGTTCATCCAACTCCTCATTCATTGAACTCTGACCCTATGCCGTTCTTCTTCCGTTACGACTGGACGGGGTGATACCTTTTTACTCATTTCTACTTACTGTCTTGACTCTTATCTGCGGACAGCCTCGCCTTCTAACCAATTCTATCGTATCGGTTATGTGTTCTCTCTTACTCACATTGTTCTCTCTTGTTCTATGACGTTCCATGCTTACGCGTCTCATAGTATAAGTAGTCTGCCGCCTGTACTGTATCCTCCATTCTTGATCTATGCAATCTAGCGTATACTTGAGTCCATAAGCATTTGGCTTGTGACCTTCGCAACACTTGCAACTTGATCCAAGTATCTCTTGTTGTCTTGAGGACGTAGCATCTCTTCATGAGCACCTCCCTTGAGACAACTTAGTTTCGCTTCAACCTACAAGTGTACGTCTCGCGTAACACTGAGCTTCTTTGCTGAGGATAACTTGAGTGTGGTGGCCCGGTAGGGGTTGCTTGTGTTGAACTACATTCTGCAAAACCATGTTGCTGCACTGTCCAGAATGGATGAGACTGACCTTTTTATATGTCCCCCATTCGCGCCACGAATACAGCTGCACCAGCAGCATAAACAACTGAACTGACTGAAATTGGCACACGTAACATATGACAGACGCAGTGATCTAAGCATGGAGAACAAACCAGGATAATTTCATCATGAATAAAATGGCTAGAATGCCAAGGCCCTTTAGAACATTGCCAATGATTGATGACCCTTGCTATTGAAAAACTGTTTAGTACAGGAGCCTTGGCACTATTTTGTCAGGTATACCTTCACATTAGACACTGACTGATTCGGAATGCCACCCACATCAGCAAGAAGTGCCTTGGTGAGGAATACCGCCTGCTCGCGGCTGAGCTTCCATTCAGATGAAGTGAGGGTGTCTTCCCAAAGACTACTGCGGGCAGTGGCGAGCAAAATATGTAAATGCGGAAGAAGTTTATCCCCTAGTTTGAACTTGTCGAGGGCCATGTCGGAATGAGGACCAATACTAATCAATGGCGGAGACAGGATTGGGCAATCATGAAGCGATAATGTCGGAGAGTGAACTGGTTGTGGCAGCTTCACTTGGTCAACCCTGTCCACTGACAGCGTAAAAGCATCCGCATGGTGTGGCCATCGCGGTGTCAGCATGGGACTTCTGGGCGCTGCCTCCACGTTTGCACTAGTTGGTGCGGCGTGCTGAACAGCCAATGACTTGGTAATACCAGCCATTTTCACAGTGGTCGGATCCAGGGCAGCCCCAGAAAGTGGAGAACACTGTATGTGGCTATTAGCAGCATCGAGGGGAGGGGGTATATGCTGGGACCCTGTTGTAAGAAATGGATGTGGTTCAACTAATAGACTGGACTTAGCACAAACATCTAGTTCGGAAATATGCACTCACAATGAAAAATAGTAGGCTTGATGTCTTCAATACGACAACACTGAGTGAATCGCTCAAAGTGTGGGATAGCGAAGCCTTGACAAAAGGCCTGAACCATCACGGCAACGCCAGCACTGATGTGCTCCTGTTGTTCGTGGAGTTCACAAGGGATAACATAGAGGTTGGTGGTGACTTTATCTGGTGTGCCATCCAGGACTGCTGGTGTACCCAGGCATTGAATGAGAATGGATATTCCACTGTCAAGTCTGTCCTGCATGGTAATCTTGAATGCTTTCAGTACAGAATATTTACTGTGGAGAGTAGTGGTACATACCACATCAAAAACATCACCGAGTGACGCCTTGATTAATGCCTGCTTTGTGAGCACCCGACCCTCCAAGGGTTCAGAAGGATTAAATCCAATGTAACCGGGATGGAGACCACCAGGAGTCTGGCATTTGTAGTGAGTTCCGTCCAAGTGGGTTTGGTGTCGAAGCAGAGCACAAGCGAGGGCTTGACACTTGTTGTTGCTGAAGCCTTGTGCAAAAGTCGAATGATAGACCTTAGCAAGATTCGCCACCGTGAAATCACGACTGTGCAAGGCAGCCTTGCTTTCAACAGTAGTTGCCATTTGGTTGAACGAAACTGAACAAGAACAAACAAAGACGGTGTGAGACCCTTAATGCAAATAAGTGAGATTTCGTACAGGTGAATGTGTCAAGCTAGTATCTTGCCATCTTGATTCACTGGCCAATGCTCAACAACGGATTAACCCTCCCCAAGTCTTGAGGCCATGATGGCAGCTGCACCTTCAAGCAATGCATGTTGAGGGTGGCCTTGTGATAATGAATATCAAAAACGAGAAGTAACTTGATCATGATAGCCTTATCAATGACTCATACTTGCCAGTGCACAACCCGACCTTTGTTCGTCCTGTCTGTCATGTACGATCACTCTGAACAACTTGTACAGTTTTCGTGCGAATTCAAAGTACGTAGACACAAAAACTATTATATGTTCAGTCCCCTAGGTCATTAAGGAAATCCGCCATCATCTGAGTAACAAGAGACTCTTCATCATGTTCAATCTGTGCAGTATCTCCAAGTTCATCTGTAAACATCTGAATCTAATCTGTATGAAGGTTAGACAAAGATGGCAAAACATGGCTGTCCAAATCCACATTGCATTCGGTATTATCTGTAATTTAGCTATTTAATCAGTGGGCCTGTAAGCTCAAACATAACATACCATCTTCCAGTGAGGCTGATGGTTGCAGCACAGTTGAATTAGTCATTAACTCAGGTGCACTAGACAGCCTGGGTTGGCATTGAATGCTGATGCCCATCATTCCGGTATATCCAGCAAATGCTTCGATCTTGTCCAGGCAGTGGATGTGGATAGCATTGACACCGGCATGATGGCAGTGCTGTCGCTGAAGTTCCGTACCCAGGTTCAGATCAGTATCTGCAAGCTGGTTGACCACATCCCAAACTTCTCGTTCTTCGTCGTGGATGGTGGTGCGTAGACGGCACACTTCTACTTCTATGCGTATCAACTCCTCACAGGCATGGCAAAGTTTGAAGAATTTGACCGTAGCTTCTCGATAAGCAGGTTTTGTCCAATCATCGCTGTGAATATCAGTGCACGAGAGGCGTAGAAGGTCAAATTCACCCAAAAAGCTATCATCAACCACTTCCTTCCAAGAAATCTTTGGACGGGGGGATTAAGTGCGGCCGCTTGCGTGTTGTAGTGGGCAATGGCCTTGCGGACAGCTTCAGAACGTCGCTGTAGGGCCTTGTTAATGTGCTGACGAAGCTTGTAACCTACCAAAAATTGTCAAGTGACCACAGAGTGCACATAAGACTTGTACCTGTTCCAGATAGTCCAAGCTTCGAGAGCTCAAATAGCCGCATCACCACAAGGCGTTCAAGCTCATTCAAAGCAACACAATACTTCAAAAGCATAGCTTCCTCTTTAAACTGATGGTACTCATTACCACCAATCTCCCAACAGCGTTTGAGACCAAGCTGATGCTCGATATGTGCAGCTAAAACTTCGGTGTGCTGTAGTCGTTCATATGCACCATGTATAGTAGCCCAAGCTTGTCACACTGTCACTAATACTGCTTGATGGTCTCTGATAGGGATGCCAGTTAATACATTGCCTGCGGCATTGCGCGCCAACAACCACTCCTGCCTGAAACTAGTTTAATTTGGAATGAATGGAAAATATAATTTAACTTACTTCCTCACTACCAGTTCATCAAGTACCGACATGTAACAAATTCGAAGTTGATCTTGCAGAGATGGTTGTTTGAGATTGTCAAGGTGTCAGTGTTCTTCTTCATGAAACCAGCAGAAATTGTCATCAGTAATGCCAAGCACACTCTGCAGGACCTTGAGCTCAGCGGTCAGCACTCGGACGCTTCGCGATAATGTTTATGAAAGTAGTTACCTACATAGGCTGTCAGCTAACATAGAACCTAAATGGCGCCACTTACTCAGAGATGCATATTTGTCCTGATTCCAAAATATAAAATGATCTTCAATCGCTTGATGTCGATGAAAGCGGGAGGCATGGCAAGTGGCACGGGCAAGATCATTGGATGATGAGAATACTTGTTCACATCCTTCGCCTTCAGTTCGGCCAATTCCCATAATATACATGGGATGCCAATCAAGCTGGCACCACCGGTTATGGGCATGCCCATGGAACGAGCCTACCATCATGCGCAAATTGAGCTCGGCTGCCACAGGACCCAAGCTGCTCATTTCTAGGGTCTTCGCGAACATACAACCAATGTTGTATGTGCAGCCACCATCAGCTCCGTAAACAGATAGAAGCTTGTCCACAATGGCCAAGGGATATTTTGCCCTGCGAGTCATGTAAGTAAGACATACATGCAGTAAGGACAACTGACAGCTCACCGCTCTTGATCATGTCACAAACTAGAAGCACAAATCGATGTCGGCATGTTGCTATGAATATTCCAGACTTGTTGAACACAGAAAACATTCACTTGCATTGTCAGGTCCTGCATTTCGCCAGCGATCAACACAGTGCATCCGAGAATCATCCTCGGGTACACCCCCCCAACCGTCATCTTTCGTGTTGGACTAAGTAACATGAGTAGCAGCCCACAGCGAATATGGATGACTTACTTTGGCTCCGTCATGTTGAAACCGGTTAACATTGGTTTCCGAAAGCCAGAAATCAGATCAAGCCTTACGAGAGTCTGCCAGCAGCACCACGCCATACTGCCAGGTATCCCAATGCTTTAGGCTATTATTACCATCAATAGAAACCAGCCATTCGAATTTCAGGGAAGGCTCATCTTCTAATTTGTAGGAACACGCAGGACAGTCATTGAGAAGTCGCCAATTCGGAGTGTCTCAGTTGAGCGCTTTCTTTACCCATGCATCGACGTGGTGGAGAATATTGAGGTAGACATCGTACGCAACAGTGAGCTGACTGGCCAGATATGGTCAGTACAGAACCTTGGAAATCAGGTTAGTTTATGTAAGTGAAGGCTATTCATGTCACATACATTATGTAAGTGGCACAATGTTCGTGCTTGAGCCTGGCAACTCAAATGTGGGCATGTACGATGCAGCTGGCAGAACGCAGAGAGTGTCTGTATCGAGAATGCAACCTTAGGATGGAGAGGAAGCCAGGAAGCCATGGTAAATGAGAGTTTCATTTGGGAATGTATGATGAGGGCGAGGGGTCAACGTGCCATATCGACGACCTGATTTACACATGGTGAGTCACTTATGTACCAACAGAAAGAGGAACTACGTTGCAACTTACTAAACATGTCAACTAACTCAATGTTGGCAACCGATAGTGATGATGGGCTTTCGTTCGGTGCGTTCTCGTGTGTCGATGATGGCATCCCGGAACCAGAGTCATGTGAGCAGTAGTCAAGATAAGCATCAACAAGACATTCCATCTGGATGTTCCACTGATCTGAGCAGATCTCTCATTGGTCGGTCCGAGTACAAGAGTCAACATGGCAGCTGTAGGGATAGTTGAACTAGGAATAGTAAAGGAACACTGTACTTACGTCCTGTTTACTCACCCAACTTGCTCCACAAGATCCTGGAAGTTCTCGTATTCACCTCCTTCATGGCTTATGTCAATGGATGCTTGTCCTGCTGAGAACGTTGGGAGATCATCCACGACCATACCATCATCCACGAACATATCATTCGCAGCCTGCTGGTCTTCCACAGACATCTCTACGAAGGAGTTAGTAGATAACCAAAACGTCGGATATTACACACCAAGAATTGCTGTGGATCATTTGGCTTTCATCTGTTCAGTGCGTAGTTTCTGGCCCCTTGGGCACAGCACATCAGTATGGCGCAAGGTCCCATGGAATGTGTGGGACTTGATGGCCTTGGAGATTCCACAATGATGCGACAAGGATGCACCGCGATGCATGGTATAACGAATGGGTGACCAGTAATTCCCGTAAGTGGAGGGAACAGAACAGAGGCAGGAGTAGTCTGGGCATGTCGTATGAATTGTATGGGCTAGCTGGAATAGGACAGCAATGACAACATCAACAACAGCGATGATTGCAGGAGGAAGGTGAGAGGGCCCACCTGAAGAAAGCTCGACATATATCGACACATGCGGAGAACTATACAAGCGTTGGGAATGTCAGCTGTGGGGAGTAGGCCATCGACAACAATGATAGTTGTGAGAGGAAGGGAGGGAAGGGCTCACCAGGAGCAAGCACAGCACACAGCAACACACTAGGTGTTGAGGGCGCTGAGGGCGTTGAGGGTATCAATGGTGGGCGGGCGGGACAGTGGTGGCAGCGACGACAACGACGACAACGACAACGATGACAGGCAGAGGGAGATGTGTGTGGGAGCATCCCCTTCACCAGACACAGCATATGTATCGGCATGTGGGAAGGCACACTTCTGGTGCCGAGTGCCCCGGCACAGCCCATTCCCATTTGGGCGACAAGCGACAGGTCAAGCACTATGAAGTAAGCGTGTATTTAGGGCAAGGTTTAATCCTGGTGTTGGGAAAACCGCGTAACAGAGCCTAACTATGAATGCTTACGATAAATGGTACCGTACTTACTTAGGCTTACCAACTGGGCACCCTAGGTGAGTGTTTTGTTGACATAAATCTATTGTCCAGATGGGTAGTCTTGGACAATGCAAGCACAGTGCCGTATCTTCACAGGGTTGGGCAGGGTATGAGGCAACGATGGGCACTCACAAGAATGCGGAGGCCTGAGGTGCTGATCCTTGGTGGGTTTCCGCCTACCATGCATTGGATGATGGCTTGCTCACGATATATGCGCATATAGACGAGTCAATGTCGGTGTTGGACCCTGTGATGCGCGCCATCTCGGCGATCCGAGCGTGGCCTCACACGCCAAAAAAAATTAGTTATCATCACACACGACCTCACGAGCATCAACACGAATGACTTTGTGTATGTTGTGCATGAGTACTGCATTACCAAGCAGGGATCCCATGCGGGTTTGGAGACAGCTGATGGGTTGGAATAAGATGTTGTGACAAGGTAGTTGTTCTAATATGGACCACTGGCAGTTAGATGCACACCTACCCATATATGAAGAAGTCACCAACTCTCAGTGGTGTACATCCAGTCACAATGGCAATTGGAGGGTACAGCGTCACCAAGTTGACGAAGACGGTGAATGACAACGTCCAGGACCAACTTCCCCCCCTGTCATTTCCACGCGTGCACTGGGCTCAGCCTCATGATGGAGGTTGAGGTCGAAATGCGGGACAGAATTCTATTTCCCGAGTGGGATTAGAGTAGGATAGTACATTGGTCACGCAACATTGAAAAGTATGGTCAATAGTTAACACACGCTGAAAAGATGTAAAGTCGGCAGGATGGAACTAGGAGTGGAAACCCACTAGTCCTGGGCCGAAGAAGTTATGGGGGACAAGTGTGTTCACCCCAAAGGGACTCTGGACACAAGGAGAGTAAAGTGGAGAAGTCGAAAGCCGGGCCCGATAAGTTCAGCTGAGAGACTGACGCAAGACCGGTCAGTGGCCGAGTAAGATAGTCCGGAGGCTGGACGAGGGTGCTGAATGCAGAAAAGTGTTAAGGAGCATTGAGTCAGTGTCGGTGAGCAGTGCAGTGAACAGTGACGGTAGTTTGACTGTGGTTCAAGCAGTTCGTGAATCCAACCAAAGTGTTTTCTAACTACAGAGTACAGTGCTTTATAGTCTGGGAATTCCCAGGACTCTCAGACGCTAAGCAAAGTGATGTAAGTGAAAGAGGATAAATCAAATATGGAACACTTCAAGGACTGTATTTGTGCCTAATGAGTCACCAGTGAGTCCGATAAGACCGACTGGTGCTCAGTGAAAGGATAAAGAAAGATGGTGAAGTCTGCTGTACGGTCTAATAAATACTGCTATATCAGAAAGGAATAAAGCGCAGGAGAGAAGAAGGTGAATGTTTAAACAGAAAGAGTAATTACCAGTTGAAACCGGTATAGTCTGAAATAAGCCGGCATAGTCCGGTATTGGTAGCATATAATAGGAAACTCGGAATAGGGGGGGACATGATAAGAATGGCTCAGGAGTAGGGGAAAGTCTGGATACCGACCTAGAGACATACCGATCTCTACAATGTCATATATCAGACTTAGGTTAGCTTTGTCGATGGCTGAGGCGAGAGTTGGCGGGTTGAGTAGCTCATGCACATACAATGCGGGCGGTCATGCAACATTAAAATTTATTGACTGACGGTGAAAATCAGTGTCTGGGGATGGACATTAAATAACAGCATCCATGGCTTCAGCATTGTGGACATTAATGTTAAGTGGATCAGTGTCTGGGATGCTGATTTATAATGATTTTACTATTCACAGTGATCAGTGATATCTTCTTCAATGGTTTCATTCACAGCTGTGTCGAGCCCGTCATGGGTGGCGTCGTCGAAGTGGTCTGGGAGAATCTCGAGAGGCATGTGGTTCTAATTTACACCAAATCGCCTGAAGTGCCGTCTTTATATCGCAAACGGAGCTCCTACGATCGATAGACCACAATCCATCTACAGCATTTGTGGGCCAAGATCTGCCGCATTCCCGTTGTTCTCCGCTAAGATAAATGCAAAATGTCCCGAATGACGGCTGTCAATCATAGTACTTGCCACAACAACTACTAGTACATACACGATGCATAACCGTGTCTGTTCGCGGCACGACACCACCGCGCTGCTCCACCTCCTCGAATCTGTCAACGCAATTATCCAGTGACACCAAAACAATAAACTACAACTACTGAAGATGCCCATGTCACAGGCCCGGTTCACGGATTGTCCACATGTGTTGCCATTTGTTGGCCGTCTTCCACGCTCGTCATTACCGCCCATGAGATACTCGCCATTTCAAATGTCACTGCCCGCATTTCGCTAGGGAACGCTCTTGAGTCTTGACCACCGGCCAGCATCAACCCAGCATCATCTTGCTGACAGTACCCACGGTCATCGTCGACGACACGGACACCAGCGACACAACGTAGCAGAGCACTGGTGAAAGTCAACAGAAACTTCTGGTTCGGATAACCCCCGCACCGTATACAAATTGTCCTTCCTTGATACGAAACAGTTCGCGCACGTTCCATCAACTCGTGTTTTCTGTGCTTGTTCACGTTTATAACGAGGCCAAGGCACCGTGTCATGAAAACGTGGATACGGACAATTGCAAGGCCGACAAGTCGCCACCCGTTTCATAGACCGGCACAGTTCATCGTGTGTCGATATCGATATTCCTACTCGGCGAATCCAAGACAAACCCCGCGCTTCTGCCCCCAGGTAGGCAAGACAGTGAACGTCCCGCCCCACGAGGCAAACATGGCAGCTGATTGTGTGCGTTCGGCATCCTGGTTCACAGGTAGGTTGTTAGACCGGGGTCACCCTCGCGAGGTACGTAGCCCTCGAACCGCTACTTTATGCTTAACACGCATAATGGACTACCAGGATGACTCATAACCATCATTTCACCCCCAGTCTATTTCCTACACTTCTTCATCCGCAGGTGAGATATGATATCACTCGCACTCCGGGCATACTTAGCCCCGAGGAGTATCTGCCCGTGCCGTAGCAGCCTTACCGACAACCTCAGAGTCATCACCGTTTAGCTCGTCGCTACTCTCGAAAGCACGGGACCTCGAAGCCTCGTCGTCCAGTGTGATTATCCCCTCGCCCGCAAATTCAATGAGCGTGTACTCGCCAGGGTGGATGGCGCGTCCGCAGACAAGAACCAGGCCAGGGAGATTCTCGCCGTCGTCCTCTTCGAAATTTGTAGTTGGGACGTCGATGGTGCAAAAGACGTACGTCCATTTTTTCGCGCCGGCCACCGAGATGCACCGATCCACTGTACTAGATCTTCCTTTCCCTCGTACCCCTTTTGCATATCTGTACCTTGCACAGCTCACGGACGACAACCTGCATGTTGCCCTCGCACACCAGCAGTGTGCGATCGATCTCCTTCAAACGCAGCTCAAATGAAAATCCATTTCTACCAGAAACGCATCCGAGGAGGACGGCGCCGATCTCCAGTACAACACCGTCCGTGCCTATCTTGGCATGGTAGAAATCTGGATGGTTCCAGAGTACGATCTATGGCAAGCACCCCCCTTCTCTTTCTCTCTCTCTCTTCGATCATTGGGCTATCGCTTACCCGTCGTCTCTCGTTAGTAGCATCGATCCAACAGCCTTGAACGCGACCGATTCCTTCCTCTCCCACGCCCTCCAAATGGACCCGCAAAACCTGGAATCACTCCAGAGTCCAGATGCTCGGGAGCGCCCGTCTCTCACAGGAAAAACCAGAGGAGGCACTGATCGATCTCCGGACGCTCCCACCACCTCCCGCACAAGACGGCACAACGACCACGGCCGACTCACCGACTCACTCCTCTTGCTCGATGCGCTACCCATCCAGACGCGCACCGCGCGTGCAAAGCTGCTCTTTTAGTGCAGTGCTTACCCAGATGCGCTATCCCTCCTCGAAGATGTGCTTGCTACCGACGATGCCAACATTGGGGGTGGTATCGAGTCAGAGGTTGAACCTGGTGGCTATTGACCGAGCGCAAAAAAGAAGGGGGCGTCGCTGCTACCGTCGTACTGGGCGAGGACGGGCGAGAGTTGGAATGGCATGATATAGCGCGGGA
>JBBPQL010000476.1:0-24765 GCA_038092515.1 Boletus subparvulus | reverse complement strand
GACATGAGAGGCAAAGGCCTGGGTCCATCGGGATGATGACATGGTGTGAGTCTGACAGACCAAACTGGATAATGACATGGTCTATGAGTGTGGTCTGAGAGACTCACTGTGTGTGCTGCATGATTATGAGAGATTGCTATCCCTATGTAAAAGTGTGCAATTGGAGTTGCTGGGAGAAATGGATGAGAGCATTGCGAGTGTTTCCAATCATACATAAAGAAGTCATCAATATGGATGGCAATGATGGTGACCTCCTTGTTGACACAATGATAGTACATATAAAGATGAATAATCATGGTATCACTAATAGAAATGTGTTAGATATGGCATGAAATATGTCACCTACATAATTACACAGCTTGGTAACATAGCAATCATCAATTACTGTCTAATGCCTATGTTACATGTCATATAATGATTGATAAATATAGGGTCAAATAAGTGTCCCAATGACATGTCATTTTGAAATGACCGCCATTTCATCAGATCTTATCCAAATCTCTTAACCCTTGCACCCATAGCAAGCCAGGTGTAGGTATCCCATTTTATATACTCATATGTTAGGGCCCAGATTAGATGCGGTTAGGGATTATCGACTTTAGTGAAAAACATGCAAACATTGGGACACTTTTTTGAGCCACTGTAGTTGTGCATCAAAAGTGCATGCAGCAGCAGCAGGATGTTTCACAACAAATACTGCTCTGTCATAAGCAGACATGCCATGCCACACATCCTCTTATAAACCACCAAATATGCCAAGAAGAACAGAAGATAGATCATGTGGATTCAGTATAATAAAAAGGGCAGGTGTGGAAAACCGACAGATGAGTGATCAAATTTTGTTGCATCAGGACATCTTGTAACTGGAACTTCCTATTAAGCTCTTTGACAAAATCTGGAGCTTTCGAAGTACCCCAACAGTACAGTGACTTCATAAACCGTTGCAATGCCTAACCCCAATGTGGCACACGAAGCACACCACAACCACCTGTGAGAATATGTATTGCTTATGTATATCTGGTGGAAACAAATATAGTAGCTACCCTTGGCTACATGTCGGTCCCTGGGTCATGTGATTTGACCCAGTGGCAGTGGAGATATGACCATTTTTGGACAGCAACACCATTGCAATGGTTTTTTCACTTTTGATATGAAAGGTGGAACCAGTGTGAAATCTCATGATAGTTGGCATTGTTTGGGCATACAAACAGAGATACCCATATAAGGATTATGTCTGAGTTTGAAAACATTCACACACTTCTATATTCCTAACATCATCATTCTAAAATCTCTCTCTTTCATTCCCAAAATTATAATTCTAACTAGGCCTGATGCTGGTCAATTCCCTTGCTCCATTGCCTCTGCCACTGGTATCCATCATTCTACCATATCCATACTCCACTCCAAAGAGCATTCTGAGCTTCAGAAGTCCATTGGATGACATCCATTCAACCTTCCTCCTATCAATATTTGCCAGTCCATTGTTTTTATCACTTATTTCAAGGCTGAAAATGCCAGTGGGTGAACATCTTTCGACTCTGATGTAATGGTTATATGTATGTTGTTGTTTGTATGGCCAAACAATGCCAAATACCCTGTGATCTGACTAAGGTTTCAGCTTCCAAACCAAAAGTAAAAGCCATTATAATGGTATTGCTGTCTTAAAATGGCCATATCTTCACCACCATCAGTCCAAATCACATGGCCCAGGCACCGACACGTAGCCTTGGATAGATACTACATTAGCTCCCACCAAAGCTAAGCGGGGTTCCCACAGGTGGTCCCCATGTGCATGCTTATGTGTAGTTTGATTAAGGGAACTATCATATTTGGAGGAGGTTTTATGATTCTATGGCAGTGTATCGCTTGGTAAGGAGTGGGAAATACTACCAATATTGATGGTAGGATGAATGGCACTCTGTACCTTCAAATTTTGATGGATAAACTGCTGAATACCCTGCAGTATTATCATCTCAATCCTTCTGACATCATGTTTCAGCAAGATGATGACCCCAAGCACACCTGTAGGAAGGTGAAGGAATGGCTAGAGAAGCAGGATTTTGAAACTATTGTATGGTCTGCCCAGTCTCCTGATGTAATCCCCATTGAACATCTTTGGGGTTACCTCAAGAGGAGGCCAGCAGAGCATGAACAATCTCCAAATGGGATTTATGAGTTGTGAGAACAATTCAGGAGGAGTGTGAGAAGATACCAGTTGAGGAGTGTCAGAAGTTGATTTAAATCATGCCTAGAGAGTTCAGGCAATGCTTAGGGCCAAAGGAGGCCATACCAAGTACTGATACCTACTTTATACCAAAAGTGAAAAAATCATTGCAATGGTGTTGCAGTCCAGAAATGGTCATATCTCCACTGCCACTGGGCCAAATCACATGACCCAGGGACCGACATGTAGCCAAGGGTAGCTACTACATTTGTTCCCACCAGAGATAAGCAATATTCTCACGGGTGGTTGTGGCACGCTTTATGCGCCACGTTGGGATTAGGCATTGCAATGGTTTATGGAGTCACTGTATGTTTCTCCACATTGGTGCTTGCCTTTGCATAAGGATCTGTATTCCATTTATTTGTGATGTTGGTTAGGGATGGTCCCACCTCAGACAACTCCCGGGCAAAGGCTCTATGACTATGCCTTGATGGTAAACAATGCTTGATGGCTTACCGACATCTTTTGTATGATGTTCCAGCAAACAAATGCAAAATTTGGGTCATCCAAAAAAGGGGACCAGTATTGTCGAAGCAGACATTTTACTTATAATTCAAATGACATTTGCTGTGAGACAGTACAACTGGAATGATTGAATCCACCAATTCCCCAAGGATCAAGGTGGGGGAACATAAATGACAAAAATCCAGGATAACTGTCATTAACATAGGCAGTACCAGCCTGCGAATTGAGAAACCATCTTCAATCCAACACATAAGCCAAAGCATGAGCCTTCATTGATTCCCAACTATGGGGCAAGTGGTCATCTAGAGTATATGTGACATTGTCCATTACAATGTTGTCCTGAACCTTGACCCACTCACTTGCTTGCTCCTGGAGGGAACAAGTATTGTGGGCATGCTCAATATGCATGCACTGCAAGATACCCATGTCCGAATCAATTCCGCATGGTGGAAACAGAGAGTTCAAGTTGTCTTCTGTGAAACGGTTTAAAGATCCTTGCCTGGCTGTGATGGCTTCCTAAGGGTATAAAACCTATCCACAGACTGTAGCAAGTGTAGAAATAGTTAGTGGGTACAATTAGTTCATCCCAAAAGAGACTCAAAAGGAAAGGGAGAAGTCCGGGAGAAGTCCAATCGATGGTACTCAGCATTTAAGAACAAGTCCAAGTGGAATGCGAGCATTAGTCCGATAGTCCAAGTGGTTTCAGGCCTATGGAATGAAAGAGAGGAACGGTAAATACACAGTAGATGGTTTACTGTGTTCGGTGTTGAAGATGGTGACGGTGACAGTAATTGTGAGCCAAAAGGGAGATGGTATTTTTGATACCATACATGGATATTATAGTCCGAGCATTCTCGGACTCTAACTATGACCAGGAACTACTAGCTGTGACATGAAACCCAAAGGGGTAATGAAAATACACTATTGGAAATGAACAGACAGGCGCCACCATCTGTCTAGACAGAATGGAGTATTTTATATCGTGGCCATCACATGTGATCGGTCCGGAGTTAAAAGGACCTAAAGAGAAATAATGATGCAGATCGCTGAAGTCCACAGAAGGCACATGGCAAGGAAGGACGATGGGACCAAGAAGTAGTGGAATGGACAATGATAAGATAAGGACAAACAGATAGTTCCAATATAGAAGACCGAGAAGACTGACACCCCAGAGTACCAGAGTACCTTCGGACTAAGACTGCTGGGCTCGGACTTGTCAAAGATGCGTTGGAGAGGATATTAGAGTGAAAGGGGACTCTGGAATGTGGGGGAAATGGAGGATATGCCTACAGAGATGTACCAGTCTCTACATCCGAGGGGGACTTTAGATGCTGACTGTCCTTAGTCAGCTACACATGTTGTTGTTTGCTGACTAAGCTGTGGACGCGGAGTTACAAGTCCAAACAATGAAAAACTCATGTTCCGTGGGCGGTCTTTCTCTCTCTTCATCTATCATCATCCAAACGGCATGTCTCAATTCCAAGCTAAATTTGATCGGTTCCGCACAATGACCAACATGGGCCTAGACCATTGGCGGGCTGTCAAGGCAAGGTGCAAGACGGCAGTGGAGACCCTCGACGTGCTCACGAGGTGTGTACCTGATGACAAGGAGGAGTTGCAAGAGGAGATAGAGGATTGGGTGGAATGGTTTGACCGTGCAATGGTGGCGCTGGCCTCTTCCGTTGCATGCCGGCATTGTCACTCTCATCATCCTCCTCCGCATCTCGACCTTGCTATAAAAAAAATCAGGTATCAGCATGTAACACCTGACCCAACTGCTAAAAACTCACCTTGACCCCCAATGAACTAACCAAGGTGGAGACCGCCTTTGATGAGGCTCGCTCTGTCATCAGCGCTACCACATCTTCCACCTTGTTGACATCGATCGCTGACTCTTGGGTGGCTGGGGGCACGCACTTGCTCACGGCGTCCTCAGGCTTGACCATCTTCGATTTCGCTGCTAGTGCAGCAGCCCACTCCTTGTTGGCCCGCTCCTTCTCCATCCTCTCCTTCCACCCTGCTTGCACCCGTTCGGCGTCCACGATCCACGCCACGTCCTCACCCTCTGGCTCTGCAGAGACCTGGAGTTGGTCCGCCTCCTTCTTGGCGGCTGTCCACTCACCCTACCGAATGTAAGCCCGTGTTAGCCCAGTTCAACTCCAAGTTACTCGGACTACTCGACAGTGGTGAAGAAAGACACAAAGTTAGTTCATCGGCCCGCAAATCAGTCCTGTGACAAGTGCCAAGAAGCGGGGGTGATGTGCTTCGAGGGCCCAAGCACGGCGTGCCAACGCTGTCATGCGCACAAGGTGGCATGCTCAGTTGTGGGGGGTCGTAGTGGCCCAAGGAGGAAGGGGACGGTGACAGCAACAATGGCAACAACGGCGCCACCTCGTGGTAAGTATTTTTTATTATGATTTTTATCTTTGTCAGACTAACAATATGACAGCACTCCGGCCGTTGCAGGTGATGCAAATGGTCGAGGGACAGCAGATCGCCATGGCCCGCCGCACCATCGATTTGGCCAGCAGCAGCGAGGACAAGGGTGATGGAGGGAATGAGGCGGAGGAAAGCGAGGTGGAGTTGGTGGAGGCATCAATGAGCAAGACGAGGACGGAGCGCGGGAAGGGAAGTGCGGCGAAGGTAAAGGCAATGCTGAAGAGGACAACCACAGCGCCAAGGAACCCCGCCCACCTGTGTGGACCGCTTACCCGCCGGGTGGACCTAGTCCACACACGGCTCATGGAGATTCGCGGTGCTATCTGGGTGCTTGAGGTCGAGCACGAGGGCCTCCTTGTTGGGGTCACAGAGATTATGGAGGAACTCAACAGTGACGATTTGTAGTGTAGTAACTTGTTTGTAAAAGTAGTGAGTCTGCTTTTTTTTTGTACAAATGAAAGACCGAAACGTGAAAGAGATGGGAGGGGGAAACGAAAACAACGCCGAGAGCAGCAAAACGAGGGGGTGATGGAAGTTTGATGGACTTCCATCCGGTTTGGCTTCATCGATCCACTTCTTATCATCTATCCCTTTCGGAGTTACCTTGGTCTACAGATCGGTGTTCAGGGGAGACAGTCTATGTTTTATAAATGGGCGTGGTGTCTCGGCGCATGTTCGAAGGTGAAGTTCTGACTTGTAGGGGACAAGAGACACGAGAGAGAGGAGAGATGGACTATGGTTTTGATTTGTCTTTGTGATGTTCTATGGAGGGACGGAGAAGGACTTGGAGGAAAGTAGAGGCGCCGGACTAATCCCGGGGTGAAACAGAGGTAATGGAATATAATCCGATGGAGTATCAGTCACGTAGCCAGACTAGTCTGGGGCTTTGTCGTCGGGCTCTTCAACGTCTGCTCCTGCCAACTTGTCCAGATCTTCGTTGTCTAGACCTGTGAGTTTGGTAACCAGTATGTTAGTTTGAAACTGAGGATAGTAAGGTAGGAGACAGAATGCTGCATATCACAGTTTGGAGACCACGCTGTCTAACTCGGCCAGTATATACGATCCTCCAGTAGTCCAATGGAGGACCACCATTGGACTGAGGTACCTAGGCTTCATCTTTTGGTTTGTTTCGGACTTAGACCAGACTTCTGTGATGGAAATCAAAGTCTCTAATCCGGTTCTTGAAAGTGGCCTCAAAGTGCTTGATGGACTCAAAGCAGGCCTTGAGGACTTGCTCGCAGATTGATTCCAAGTTGTCTTGATGCTTTTGGAGCTGTTGGGCTCTCCAAGCAATCAGTCCGGCCAAGGATAGGGGTTCAGTATCTGGTGGGGGGACAAGGAATGTAGCCTCAGAGATGTCAGCAGGAAAGAGTGACTTGACACCATGAACCATGAAGTAAGGGGACAAACTGGTGGATCAGACTATTGTGATGTGCTCGGCCCAAAATACTGAGTGAGCAATGGAGTACCAGCAAGACTCCCCCATGGGAACTGTTGACGATGGCCTCCCAGACATCGTAATGATGCCATTCAACCACACTGTTAGCCTTTGAATTGTAGGGGGAGATGTGGATGTGGTGGATACCATATTGGTCTGCAAGGATGTCTAGTGCTTGGACAAAAGCGGGGCCGTTGTCAGTAACAATTTCGGAGAGGGGACCCCACCGGCAAAGGAGGTTTTCAAAGATGAAGGAATGGGCAGTCCAAAGGGGGGAGAGAAGCGAGGTGATATAAGGAGATGTAGTCCGACGAGATATAGACCACCGAGTCAAATGGTATTGTTCAGTCATTTAGCAAGGTGATGCAAAATGAATATGAATTGTCCAGCCAACCCTCAATGTCGTCGACCTCAGGAGGATCGAGCAGGGCTTGGGGACGCCGAGATAGACCATCTGGTCCTGCATGCTTCTCTGCCGAGATATGGCGGAGCTCGAAGTGGAATAGAAGAATACCGGCAATCCATCAATTGATGGTCACGTTCAGTTGGAGGTCGGGGTTATTGATCATACCCTTAACGTATTTGGCATCAAGTTCAATGACAAGGTTAGTGACTCCGAAAATGAAAACACAGACTGAGCACAAGGCCCAAAATAGTCCATATAGCTCGAGCTTCGCTTGAGAGTATCGGCTCTTGATGCTTGTGAGACTAATGGAACAGAATTGGTTTGGATAGCATTTGCCATCCTCACCTTCTTGGGATAAAATGAAATTGACTGCGATGAGTGAAGTGTCCACTGCAAGGACTACTTCCCGACCGGACACATAGTCCAGCTGTCGGAGTGTGGGTGATCGGATGATCTCGTCCTTCAGACGAGCCATAGCATTGCACTGGGCATCTTCCCATTCAAAGGGGACACGCTTGCAGGTAAGGTTAACAAGGGGCCGAGAGATAGCGGTGAAGTCACGGATGAAAATGCGGACTACTCCGCAGGTTCCTAAGAACCCTCAGACTTGCATTAGAGTCTTGCATTCCAGCCAGTCATGGATCTTCTGCACTTTAAGGTCATGGGGGATTTGGCCCTTGAATGTGCACTTGTGACCAACAATGGTAGCATCAGGGGCGGCAAGGATGAATTTTTTTGTGGAGACCGTGGCACTGATGTTCTGTAGTCGTTGGAGTATTCTGTGAACAACGGTCAGGTGTTTCCAGATGAAGGTATGGATGCCGGAGTTTTCGGGAATGGTTTTATAAGTCCCATCAGGATTTTGGTGTCAGGTGATTTTGGTCTTGATGAGGAGGTCATCGATGAAGGGCATTGTATGGTGTGGGATTTCTTCTTGTAGGATAAAAGCCATATCTGCCTGATAAATCTGAACCAAGTTACTATGACCCATTGGAAGGGTCGTGCACCAATAGGGTCCGAGAGAACTGTTGAACATGGTCATGTCTCGGGACTTGACATGCAGCAGACGCTGGTCATAGCCTGCGAACAGATCCATCATTCTGTATACAGCATACCCGCTGAAGGATTCAGCGACGTGTTCAATGAACGGGGGGACCAATGAGTCTCTGATAGTGACAGCGTTGAGGGGTTGGAGGTCATGAACAAGGCAGAGGGTCTTCCCATCCTGCTTGAGGATGCAGAACCAGTGGGAGTGGTAAGTGGCAGTGAAGGGTTCATAGACACCAGAGGCGATTTGGTCTTTAATGATTTGAATTACCTGATCCCAAGATGACGGCAGGATCAGTATATTGTGGAGTACCCACGGAGTGTGAGGCACCATCAAGATTTTGACGGGCAGGAAGTAGCAGTTGTCGAGTCGGCCTCTCTCAGCCGGTATTTCACGCAAAAGCAGTTTCGTGGTTGAGGACGATCCATTGGACTAACTTTAGCTCTTTGGGCCAAAGCCAGTTTGCAGGGTCGAGGTCCAGTGTGTCGGAGCATGCCTGTGTGAATTGAACTCCAGGTATGAATTCCAGAGGGTGAGTAGGTAATGGTACGAGACCGGCGAGAGGATTGTCCGGTAGCCGACACAGTACTCGGTATTCCTCCTCAAGAGGAGCCAAGACTGGTTGGACTTTCTTTGCAACTGGCTTGTAAGCCAAGAAATGGGTAATGGGGTCAAAGGTATAGGTAGAAGTAAGGGCATCAAGGTGGGGATGAGTCCCTTGTGGTGGGCTCCAGTTGTAAAGATAGTGGAACAGCTGGGGGAACTAAGGGTGTAAAACACACTTGCCCTCGGCCATCAAAGAGAGGGGGGGAGGCAAGATACTTCACCCCTAAAGGGACTCTAGGTAAGGGAAGGATCAGAAGGAAGTCCAGGGCCAAAGCCTAGAGTGTGGACAATAGTCCAGGAGGTGACTGGAGCAGGAGACCAAGAGTCTGGGATGAACAAAGCAAAGGAAGCAAGAATGTCATGCGGTGACGGTGAATGGTGCAGTAAATGGTGGACGGTATGATTGATGAGTGGTTTGAACAGTTCAAGAATCCAACCAAAGGTGTGTTTCAATTCCTAAGTACAAGGCTTTGTTTTATAGTCCAGGTATACCTGAGACTGTCAAACTCAAGGTAGCTGTCAAGTCCAAAAGAAACAAGTAAAAGGGGTCAGGTACTGGGTCCAAGATCTTAATGTCCAACTGGATGCTTCCAGCACTGGCAAGTCTGATTGGCGGCTGACAGTACTGATAGACATAAAGCAGTAATGTACTAACAATAAGAACCAAGTAGTCCAAATGCTGTAGAGACTGGTATGTCTCTGTAGGCGTATCCTCCATTTCCCCCCATTTCCCAGAGTCCTCTTTCACTCTAATATCCTCTCCAACGCATCTTTGACAAGTCTGAGCCCAGCTGTCTTATTCCAAAGGTACTCCAGTACTCTGGAGCGTCAGTCTTCTTGGTCTTCTATATTGGAACTATCTGTTTGTCCTTATCTTATCATCGTCCATTCCACTACTTCTCAGTCCCATTGTCCTTCCTTGTCATGTGCCTTCCACGGACTTTGGCGATCCCAGCATTGTTTCTCTTTAGGTCCTTTTAACTCCAGACTGATCACATATGAGGGCTGCTACAGTATATAAAATGCTCCATTCTGTCTAGACAGATGGTGGTGGCACCTGTCTGTTAATTTCCAATAGTGTATTTTCATTACCCCTTTGGGTTTCATGTCATGGCTAGTAGTTCCTGGTCGTAGTTAGAGTCTGAGAATGCTCGGACTATAATATCCATGTACGGTATCAAAAATACCAGCTCCCTTTTGGCTCACAATTACCATCACCGTCACTGTCTTCAACACCAAATGCAGTAAACCATCTACTGTGTATTTACCATTCCTCTCTTTCATTCCATAGGCCTGAAGCTGCTTGGACTATTGAACTAATGCTTGGACTAATGCTTGCTTTCCACTCGGACTTGTTCTTAAACGCTGAGTACCGTCAATTGGACTTCTCCCGGACTTCTCCCTTTCCTTTTGAGTCTCTTTTGGGACAAACCAATCATACCCACTAACTATTTCTACACTTGCTACAGTCTGTTGATAGGTTTTATACCCTTAGGAAACCATCACAGCCAGGCAAGGATCTTTAAAACTGGAGCCCACTGTGAGGGACTCAGACAGGGATTCCAGAAGACGTCTACAACCCACCCCTCAGTGCCAAGAACTTGAAATTTTACTTGACGAATTCCGGCACCTATAGCTTGGCGACGACTCTGAGTTACTGGAACCAGTACCCCCTCACAATGCACGACATCTCTGTGCCAACCTATCTACCTTAGCCGACCTCGAAATCAATCTTTTTTTTGCAGACCCATCTTCACAGCCCATTTTTAACCATTCCGATTGGTCTGACCCACCTAGTCCGAACACAGCTCCTTCCGATGACCCTGCCTTAATTCTGGAGAACTTATCCGATTTTTTAATGAATCAAGGGAGCAATAGTGATCGGATTCCTGGAGCATATATACATTCTACCCCTCGAGGAGGATTACTGAGGACGACACCATCTATTTCCCTGTTTTCCTCACCGTTAACCCCCCTCACACAAACAGAGTCTTCCCCATTGTCACCCTCCAAACTCTCATCTCGGTCATCGTCCCATCCTTATCCTACCTCCTTCAACCCTCCGTCAATCATTCCCTTTGCCCCAACTATAGTCCAACACCTCTACCTGCTTTACCGACCGATGCCGCCCTCTTCAGACTACTCCAGCTCATCGCCATCTACTCTGCTTCGCTGACAAGCTTGTCCTCCGTGTCTAGTTGCCCTTCCACAACTACCCGCCATATTCCCCGCACCACTACCTCCTGCTCCAATGGCCCTTCCTGCACAGATGCCTCTCTGTGGCAGTGCTAGCACCCCAAAATTTGATGGAAAGACCCCGTCATTATTACCTAGGTTCCTAGAGGATGTTGACATCCTAGGGACCGCCACTACTCTTACAAATGCCGAAAAGGTTTGGACTTCCATCTGCTATGCTGACCTCAAAGAGTCGGAGGGTTGGGAGTTGCTTCCTGAAGCCATCGTCATACCTGCCGACTGGGCCACTTTTGCCCTCACTGTTAAAGCACTTTATCCAGGATGTGAAGATGCTAACCGCTATTGCCAAGCTGACCTCCAGTACCTCATCCAAGAGTATAGGGCTAAGCCTATGCGGACTCCCGCCGACTTTGGTGAATACAAAAGAAAGTTTATGAAAATTGCACAATTCCTGATTAATGGTCGGTTCCTCTCTGAACTCAACCATGACATCTATTTCCCCAAAGGACTACCCGCCGACCTCGAAATGCAAGTCTGATACCAACTCCTCATTACCAACACCATCCACCACCCATCCAACCCATATCCAATAGCGGACACTGCCATGGCGGCCCTGTTTCTCTTAATGGGTGCCATGCTCCAACCACTTGCTTCCTCCTCTCCTGCTGCTTACACTCCGGTGCAACCTTATTACCCAGCATGGGCCTTGCCAGCCCACCCCTCAGCTAGTCTGCAACCTCTGGCACCCATCACCGCCCCTACTATCAAGCAGGAGCAATTAGCTTTGCGCCAAACCGGTCCACAGCTCTGCATCTTCTGTACTGACCCTACTCATTTCATGGGTAGTTGCCCTCATGTAGAAGGATATATCTGGTCTGGTCAGGCGAGTCGTGGCGCTGATAACTGCATTCACCTCCCAGATGGTAGACAGATTCCCTGTGTCCCTGGGACTAGTTGTCTCAAAGACTGCCTTGACCGACTTGCCACAGCAGCAGTTACGCCCGCTGTTACCACCAGACTGTTTTCACTGACATACCCCAATACTGATGCCATCCTAGATATAGAGCCATCAGTCTTCATGACCCCACTCCACCAGACCAACGAAGACACTGACTCCGCCCTCGCACACCCTGACTTCCAACCCTACATCACTCAAGCATTGGCAAACTTCAAGGCTGACCAAGACCGAGGTAAACAACCCAAATTTGATGGTGTTCACATGCCGCCACGAAATCCTCGGCCAGCTTCGGTCACCAAGGAGATCGTCTTGCCTGCCATCAGAGCATCTCAGACAACCCCCATGCCATCATCCTCAAGGTTAGACACGCTGATACTGGCATTGGCCTCCACAATACCTCGACCCCTACCACCATCTTTCCCAAAGAGTAACATTCTGAATTGCTTCAAAACCGCTAACGCATCCGTCCTGTGCCAAGCAGGCAATTCAGATATGTATGCCCCATCAAAGATGAAACCGCACCCCGTCGCATATTAGACAAGGTGTTGGAGACTATGGTCCCAATACCTGTCAAGGACCTTCTCTCGGTAGCACCGGAGTTTCGCAAACATCTCCGTGAGCTAGCTACCACCAAACACATCCCTATTACCACTAACATTGTACAGGTTAACGAGCTCTCTGGTTGTGATCCTGATGCTGTTGGCCATGAGTTCAGAGACCGAGGGCACCAAAACGATGACAGACTGATAGTTGCGCATCACAGCATCCCCTTGCGCTCCATTGAGGCAGACGATTAATGCAGTCCTGGACTCTGGTTGAGAGATTGTTGCCATGCCCAAATGGGTATGGGAGGGTCTTGGACTACCAGTCCAATGGGACCATGTCATGACCATGTTGAATGCTAACACTAGCACCTAATCGACCATTGGAGTTGTTGAGAACCTCACACTATCTCCAGGTATAGGTGGTACCCCGCACCAACTTCGACCTACTACTTGAATGCCCCTTCCAATGTCTACTAAGCACGAAGACTGACGACTTCCCTGATGGCAGTCAGCTCATCACTCTCCATGACCCGAACTCCAGCAAAGCATACAAAATCCTGATCCACGCATGGACCAAAGGATGCCCAAGATGCCAATGGAAACTACCATGCACAAACCACCAGTCTGTTGTGGAGGTGGGTTTTTAGGTTTCAATGAGCCACTGAAAGGTTGGGGAGATTCATGCATGCTCACTTCTCTTATGTCCTCATTTAACTTCTCCATTCCCCCAGCTTGGTCTATTAAGACCGAGATCTCAGACTATGCCTCATCGCCTTCTTACCAGTTCATGTCATCCACTCAGACCATTCTGCTACTATCCCACCTTGACACGCTTACTTCTACCTATACCTTTGACCCCATTACAAATTCCTTGGCTTACAAGCCAGTTGCAAAGAAAGTCTGACCAGTCTTGGCTCCTCTCGAGGAGGAATACCGAGTACTACATCGGCTACTGGACAATCCTCTCACCAGTCTTGTACCATTACCTACTCACCCTCTGGAATTCATACCCGGAGTTCGATCCACACAGGCATGCTCCGATGCACTCGACCTTGACCCTGCAAACTGGCTTTGGCCTGAAGAGCTGAAGTTAGTCCGATGGATCATCCTCAACCATGAAACTGCTTTTGTGTGGATACTGGCCAAGAGAGGCCGACTCGATGACCGCTACTTCCCACCTGTCAAAATCCCGATGGTGCCTCACTCTGTGGGTACTCCACAATAAACCGATCCCACTGTCATCTTGGGATCAGGTAATTCAAATCATCAAAGACCGAATCACCTCCGGTGTCTATGAACCCTCTGCTGCCGCTTACCGCTCTCACTGGTTCTGCGTCCTCAAGCAGGATGGGAAGACCATCCACTTTGTTCATGACCTCCAACCCCTCAACGCTGTCACTATCAGGGACTCATCGGTCCCCCCGTTTGTTGAACACCTTGCCGAATCCTTCAGCAGGTATGCCATGTACAGAATGATGGATCTGTTCGTGGGCTATGACCAGCATCCACTGCATGTCAAGTCCCAAGACATGACCACGTTCAACAGTCCTCTTGGACCCTATTGGTGCGTGACCCTTCCGATGGGTCATACTAACATGGTCCAGATTTATCAGGCCGATATGGCTTTTATCCTACAAGAAGAAATTCTACACCATACAATGCCCTTTATCAACGACCTCCCCATCAAGACCAACACCACCCAACACCACCCAACACCAAAATCCCGATGGGACTTACAAAACCATTCCCGAAAACTCCAGCATCCGTACCTTCATCTGGAAACACCTGACTGTTGTTCACAGACTACTCCAATGGCTACAGAACATCAGTGAAATGGTCTCCGCAAAAAAAATTCATCCTCGCCACCCCCAACGCTGCCATTGTCGGTCACAAGTGCACATTCAAGGGCTGAATCCCCCATGAACTTGAAGTGCAGAAGATCTGTGACTGGCCGGAATGCGAGACTCCAATGCAAGTCCGAGGGTTCTTAGGAACCTGTGGAGTAGTCTGCATTTTCATCCATGACTTCACTGCTATCTCTCGGCCCCTCATTCACCTTATCCACAAGGGCATCCCCTTTGAATGGGGAGATGCCCAGTGCAATGCTATGGCTCGTCTGAAGGATGAGATCATCTGATCACCTGCACTCCGATGGCTGGACTACGTGTCCAGTCAGGAAGTAGTCCTTGCAGTGGACACTTTGCTCATCACAGTCGGTTTCATTTTATTCCAAGAAGGTGAGGATGGCAAATGCTATCCAAACCAATTCTGTTCCATTAGCCTCATGAGCATCAAGAGCCAATACTCTCAAGCGAAGCTCAAGCTATACAGACTATTTCGGGCCTTGCGCTCAGTCTGTGTTTTCATTTTCGGAGTCACTAACCTTGTCGTCAAACTAGATGCCAAATATGTTAAGGGTATGATCAATAACCCTGACCTCCAACCAAATGTGACCATCAATAGATGGATCACCGGCATTCTTCTATTCCACTTCAAGCTCTGCCATATCTTGGTGGAGAAGCATGCAGGACCAGATGGTCTATCTCGGTGTCCCCACACCCTGCTCAATCCTCCCGAAGTCGATGAGATTGAGGGTTGGCTGGACGATTCATATTCATTTTGCATCACCTTGCTGAATGACTGAATGATACCATTTGACTCGGCGATCTATATCTTGTTGGATTACGTCTTCTTATATCACCTCACTTCTCTCCCCCCTTCGGACTGCCCATTTTTTTTACTGAATGCTGCCCCCCATTGTCCCCTTACCTACGCGATGGTCTTCACTTCATCTCACTCTGAGCTGGTCTCTACCCCAGACTCTCCTGTTATTCCTCGGTCTCCCAAAGCGCTGGTTAAAGAGGCTCGGATGTGTTCCATCCATGGCTTCCTTGACACCAGAGAGCACCCTGCTGACCTTACTGACACAGAGTTCCAGTCCTTCATCAATTCAGTGACAAAGTTCTTCCTCCTCCATCGCACGCTATGGCGACGCAAACCGCACGACTGACACCAACAAGTAGCACCAGAGGGAAGGCGCTATGGACTGATTAGAGAGGCTCACGATGACCTTGGGCACAAAGGTGTCTTCACAGTCCGAACCCGTCTTCTCCTCCAATTCTGGTGGCCGATGCTAGTAGATGATGTCAAGTGGTTCATTCGGACTTGTCACAAATGTCAAGTCTGCCAGACGCAGCATTTCCACATCCCCCTGACCATTCTGATCATCGGCAGACTATTCTGCAAAGTCCACATTGACATGATGTTGATGCCCCATTCTGGTGGTTATTGGTATATACATAGTCCAGGCTTGGTGTGCGCTGACTGCTTACCCAGAATGGCGCATCTTGCGCTCTGAGAACTCCACCACACTCTCCTCCTTCATCTTTGAAGACCTCCTTTGCCAGTGGGGTCCCTCCATAGAATATCACAAAGAAAAATCAAAAACATAGTCCGTCTCTCCTCTCTCTGGTGTCTCTTGTCCCCTACAGTCAGAACTTCACCTTCAAATGCACACTGAGACACTGCGTCCATTTATGAAACATAGACTGTCTCCCCTGAACACTGATCTGTAGACTGAGGTAACTCCGGAAGGGATAGATGATAAGAAGTGGACCGATAAAGCCAAACTGGGCAGAAGTCCGTCAAACTTCCATCACTCCCTTGTTTTGCCGCTCTCAGCATTGTTTTCATTTCCCCCTCCCATCTCTTTCACATTTCGGTCTTTCATTCATACAAAAAGCGGACTAACTACTTTTACAAACAAGTTACTATGCTACCAATCATCGCTGTCGAATTCCTCCATAATCTCTGTGACCTTGACAAGGAGGCCCTTGTGCTCAACCTCAAGTGCCTGGATAGCGCCACAAATCTCCATGAGCTGTGCACAGACTAGGTCCACCCGGCGGGTAAGCAGTCCACGCAGGTGGGCAGGGTTCCTCGGCACCACAGTCATCCTCTTCGACATTGCCTTTGCCTTTGCTGCACTCCCCTTCCCATGCTCCGTCCTCGTCTTGCTTGTCAACGCCTCCATCAACTCCACCTTGCTTTCCTCTGCCTTGTTCCCTCTGTTGCCCTCATCCTCGCTGCCACTGGCCAAATCGATGGTGCGGCAGGCCGCGGCAATCTGCTGTCCTTCAACCATTTGCATCACTTGCAATGGCCAGAGTACGTTCATATCGTTAGTCTGATGAAGATAAAAATCATAATAAAAAGTACTTACCGCGAGGCGGCGCCATTGTTGCTGTCACTGTCCTCTTCCTCCTCAGGCCACTATGACCCCCCGCAACCAAGCATGCCACCTTGCATGCATGACAGTGTTGGCATGCCATGCTTGGGCCCTCGAAGCACGTCACCCCCACTTCTCGGCACTTGTCGCAGGACTGATTTCATGGGCCAATGAACTAACTTCTTATCTTTCTTCACCATTGTCAGCGCTGGCCTCTTCCATTGCATGCCAGCATCATCGCTTTCATCATCATCGTCCTCATCTCAACCTCGCTAAAAAGTCTGGTATCAGTGTGTAACACCTGACCCAACTGCTAAACACTCACCTTGACCCCTGACGAACTAACTGAGGTGGAGACCACCTTTGATGAGGCTTGCTCTGTCATTGGTGCTACCACATCTTCCACCTTGTCGACATCAATCGCCAACTCTTGCATGGCTGGGGGCACGCACTTGCTCGCAGGGCTTGACCATCTTCAATTTTGCCGCTAGCACAGCTGCCCACTCCTTAAGCGTTGGCCCACTCCTCCATCCCCTCCTTCCACCCCGCTTGCACCCATTCGGCATCCACGATCCACACCACATCCTCACCCTCTGACTCTGCAGAGATCTGGAGTTGGTCTGCCTCTTTCTTGGTGGCCGTCCACTCACCCTACCAAATGTAAGCCCGCATTAGCCCATTTCAACTCCGAGTTACTTGGACTACTCACCATTGCATGGTCAAACCGCCCCACCCAATCCTCTATCTCCTCTCACAACTCCTCCTTGTCATCAGGTACACACCTCACGAGCACATCAAGGGTCTCCACTGCCATCTTGCACCTTGCCTTGACGGCCTGCCAATGGTCTAGGCCCATGTCGGTCATTGTGCGGAACCGATTGAATTTAGCTTGGAATTGGGACATGCCATTTGGATGATGATAGATGAAGAGAGAGAAAGACCGCGCACGGAACATGAGTTTTTCATTGTTTGGACTTGTAACTCCACATCCACAGCTTAGTCAGCAAACAACAACACGCATAGCTGACCGAGGACAGTCAGCATCTAAAGTCCCCCTCAGATGTAGCAACTGGTACGTCTCTGTAGGCATATCCTCCATTTCCCCCACATTTCCCAGAGTCCCCTTTTACTATACTATCCTCTCCAATGCATCTTTGACAAGTCCAAGCCCAGCTGTCTTAGTCCAAAGGTACTCCTGGTACTCCGGAGCGTCAGTCTTCTCAGTCTTCTATATCGGAACTATCTGTTTGTTCTTATCTTATCATCGTCCATTCCACTACTTCTTGGTTCCATTGTCCTTCCTTGTCATATGCCTTCTATGGACTTTGGAAATTCCATCATTGTTTCTCTAGGTCCTTTTAACTCCGGACTGATCACATGTGACAGCCACTATATAAAATGCTCCATTCTGTCTAAACAGATGGTGGCACCTGTCTGTTAATTTCCAATAGTGTATTTTCATTACCCCTTTGGGTTTCATGTCACGGCTAGTAGTTCCTGGTTGTAGTTAGAGTCCAAGAATGCTTGGACTATAATATCCATGTATAGTATCAAAAATACCAGCTCCCTTTTTGCTCACAATTACTGTCACTGTCACCGTCTTCAACACCAAATGCAGTAAACCGTCTACTGTGTATGTATTTACCGTTCCTCTCTTTCATTCCATAGGCTTGAAACCACTTGGACTATTGGACTAACGCTCGCTTTCTGCTCAGACTTGTTCTTAAATGCTGAGTACTATCAATCGGACTTCTCCCAGACTTCTCCCATTCCTTTTGAGTCTCTTTTGGGACGAACCAATCATACCCACTAACTATTTCTACACTTGCTACAGTCTGTTGATAGGTTTTATACCCTTAGGAAACCATCACAGCCAGCCAAGGATCTTTAAACTGCCCTTCTGGAGTCTTTCCCTCGAATTAGCTGACATCCCGAAAGCAGCATCTAAAGAGACGTCAGAGACTGAAACTACCAGTGACACTCTCTTTCAAGAAAATTGAGCCGATGAAATGAATCTAAGTGACTTCATGCCTGGAGTGTACATATATCCACTCAACTCCATGATGACAGTTTGGGGAGTCACTCCCCACCTCCCAATTTTCTTCACCTCTCTCACCTCTCACTCCAAGCTCGGAGTCATTGTTGTCTTCGTCCTCACCATCACCCTCACCATCTGATTCTATTTCCCCATTGCTCTTCTACCTTCTTGACCCCTCTGGTCTATCATTCCAGACTAACCCAGTCTCACAAGAAAACCCTTAGGCCCCAGCTCAACCTCCACCATCTGCTGCCCTCCATCTCCAACTAATGTCCACACCATTGAATATTATTCCTCCTCCTGTACAACCTACTAACACTCAAAATCTTCCCATCCAAAATCACCCTATGGCTAACCCAGCCCCTCAGATGATGCTCTGCAGTATCCAGAATGCTCCAAAGTTCAATAGAAAGATCCTGGTCTTGTTGCCATGCTTCCTCAAGGATGTTGACATACTTGGCACAGTGTTACGGGAGACGTACTCTTGTAGGTCGCAGCGAAACCAGGTCGTCTCAAGGGAGGTACTCACGAAGAGACACTACGTCCTTGAAATAACCAGAGATACTTGGGTCGAAGGTTCTGAGGTTCGAAGGTCTTAAGCCGATTGCTCAAGGACTCAAGAATACACTGAATTGCATAGAACAAGAATGAGTACTACTGTACAGGCAGCTGGCTACTTATACTAAGGAACGCGTAAGCGTAGAACTCCATAGAACAAGAAGGAATCGGATGAGTAAGAAGGAATACGTGTCCGATACGAAAGAATCGGACAGAAGGCGAGGCTGTCCACAGATAAGAGTAAGCACAAATGAGTAACCTGGGTAATATCCCGTCCGGTAGTAATAGAATCAGAACGGCGTGGGATTAGAGTTCGATAAGAGAAGAGTTAATCGAGCTAAGAAGTACCAAGCAATGAATCTAATCGTAGGAACACATACCGAAGAGCAAGTGAGTACGGCGTAAGAAAGAAAGAAGAAAGATACCATGAGAGAGGAGACAAACTGTAACACACAGTGGCTGGTATCATGGACTTAGAGAAGATCCATGCTGCTATCAGGTATGCTGACCTTGAAGAGGCAGAAGGTTGGGAGCTTCTAGATGAAGTTACCACTAACACACCAGACTGGGCAAACTTTGCCCAGGCAGTCAAGAAGTTGTACCCCGGTTGTGAAGGCACCAACTGATACTGTTGAGCTGATATCCAATATTTGGTTCAGGAGTTTTGGGCCAAACCGATGCATACCTTAGAAGACCTCAGTGAATGTCAGTGCAAATTCCTAGACTAGCCCAGGCATACGTCACCAAAGACCGATGCTCATACTTTTCCTCATCATACTATAGTCTCTGTTTCACCCTGGGATTAGACCAGTGACTCTTATCTCCCTCCTATGTCTCTCACTAAAAACCATCATCACATACAGTCCACACCCTTCTACTATATACCAAAAGCCAGACATCAAAATAGCCTGCTTCTCCCTCTCATCTCCCACTCCATATATCTCTCCGAAACCCATACCGAACACCTTTCCTTTCTAATGTATAATGAGACACACCTGTTCATATCTCATAGACTGAACATACTGAACACTGACACTTAGACCACACAAAGACTGGTAGGCGTAGAGGTGGAAAGAAGACTGAAGAACACAATCGGGTGGTTCCCCACACACTGGACATGGATTTCGTTTAACCTTGCTTATTCAACTTTTTTTTACAATATTTCCCCCCTTATTCCCCTTCTTTCTTTTTCTTGTTTACACCGATAGACTGAAACCCGATTCATAAGCATACATTACATTTTTTTTGACTAGCTGAGGATGGAGGGGAGACTACCAAGACTACCTATAGGTCCATTCCCTTGAGGCCCTCCACAATCTCACTCACCTCCGACATCACCACCACGTGCTCGACCTCCAACTCCTTCACCTTCACCCAGATCTGGAAGAGCTGGGAGTGGAGGTGGTTGAGATGGTGCACCAGCACATCTTGGGTTTTCCTCACCTCCAACTTGCCACCAGTCTTCTTCAGCACTGCATGCGCCTTCCTCTTCAACTGGGCTGGGGTTACCTGCACCTCATCCTCACTCTCCTTGTCAACCTCGATGGGCAAGTCACCCCTTTTGCTGGGGCTGGCCTTGGCCAATGGCTGAACCATCCTTCCACCTGTCGAACTGGTGAGTCAGGGATGTGAAGACCGAAAGGACCGACTTACTCTTTGTCATCTTGATGATAACTGCCACCGCCGCTGAGCTCCCCACTGCTTTGGTGGGCTTCCTCTGCCCATGCTGTCCTTATGCCAAGCTGCAGCGCAACTTGGCTGACTTGCATTGGGCACAAGCCATGCTGGTCCTGTAAGCACATTCAGCTGTGACACCCACCTTCTTGCAGATGTCACAGGCACCTTCGGTGCTGACCAAGCGCACTGCCAGTGCCAAGACCTTGTGCTTGATGGTGGTGGTGGACTTGGCTGCCATGCCCTCCTCGTCCTCTTTCCAAACCCTCTGGTCACATGTTAGTCTGGTTTAACAGACTGAAGGCATTGCTACTCACCTTGCACGTGGACGAGGCAACTGACACCACCTCGGACAACACCCCCCTCATCTCCACAATGGGTACCACTGCCTGCTCAACCTCCTCCACTTCCATCACTTCCATCTGAGATGCCAGCCTCATCACCTTCCTCTGCACCCATTCAGCCTCCATGTGCTTGGCCTCCACAACCACAACCATGAATTGGTCATTGATGTCAGTGTCAATGCCAAGCTTGTTGGCCTCATGGCAGTGTCTCTCCCAACCGTCCTATCCAAACCATACATCAGCTGCCACTATCACAGATCTCCTGGTCCTCCGGCAGCTTGTCCTTATTGTCGGGTACTGATCTTGCGACCCCCACTAGCTGCTCAGTGGCTTGTTGGAAGTTGTGCTGGGCATTGAGATGCAGGATGGAGCCAGCATCAGTCATGGCATAGAACTTGTTGAGGTAGGATTGGAATTGGGACATGGTGGTTAGAGGGTGAGAAGTGAGGAAGAAAAAGGTGAAGCATGTCGGACTATATACCCAGTCACACGCTTTTAGCCCCCACATTGTTCTCTTCTCGGCACAGATCTTTTTCTGACTGGGGACAGTCAGAAGCCAAGTCCCCCACAGATGTAGAGACCAATATGTCACTGTGCTTATATTCCACCCCTTTTACCTTTTACCTGACTGCCTTACTTTCATCTTTTCACTCTGAACTCTTTTTAATTGCTAAGACTGGTCGAGGTTTATACCAGACCATGCTGAGCGTGTTTGGACTACTTGGTTCTCATTGTTAGTACATTAATGCTTCATGTTCTATCAGTACCATCAAGCCACTGATCAGACTTGCTGGTACTGGAAGCATCCAGTTACACATTAAGGTCTTGGACCTGGTACCTGACCCCTTTTACTTGTTTCTTTTGGACTTGAGAGCTACCTTGAGTTTGACAGTCTCAGGTATACCTGGACTATAAAGCCTTGTACTTAGGAATTGAAACACACTTTTGGTTGGATTCTTGAACTGTTCGAACCACTTGTCAATTGTACCATCTACCATTTACTGCACCATTCACCATCACCACATGATGTTCTTGTTCCCTTTGCTTTGTTCACCTTGAACTGCCACTATAGTATCCACTATGTAACATGATGTTCATAGTATTTTTTATTACATGTTTTAAAATATTAAAGTGCCATAAGAACTAACCACATCTCTTTTCCAAGAAGCACATCTAATGTGTTGCCATTTTGATGTTCAGAGATCATCAAACTTGCCTTTACATGGACTATATCAGAAAATGAAAGTTTATATATTTATCTAGAACATTGGTCATCTATTGAACATCTTTTAGTATAAAGACCACCTTGGACATTTCTATTAGTTTGTCAGTAGTTAGCATTGAGGAATCATGATATGTGTTACGATTTGTCTCCTTACCAATGGTATACTTTTGTTCTTTCTCTTTCTATCGCCGTACACATCTTCTATTCGGTATGTGTTCATACAATTGGGTTCATTGCCTAATCCTTTTGAGTTCATCTAACTCCACGTTCGTTGAACTATAACCCTACACCGTTCCTCTTCTACTACTACCGGACGGGGTCATACCTTTTACTCATTGTTGCTTACTGTCTTACTCTTATCTGCAGACAGCCTTTGCCTTCTATCCGATTCTATCGTATCGGATACGTGTTCTTACTTACTCATCACATTCCTACCTGTTCTATAGCCTTCTACACTTATGTGTCCTTTGCTATAAGTACTCTGCCACATGTACTGTACAGTAGTCCTCATTCTTGATCTACGCAATCTAGCATATACTTGAGTCCAGAAGCATTTGGCTTTTGACCTTCGACACTTGAAACCCTTGTTCCTTCGCTCTTAGTCTTTCTCATTGTTCAAGGATGTAGTGTCTCTTCATGAGCACCTCCCTTGAGATGACGTTGTTTCGCATCAACCTACAAGTGTACGTCTCGCGTAACAATATGGAACTTCAAAAAATACAATGTGTGAATTTCACTTCCATAGATTGTTCAATACAGCATATAATACAATGACTGCTTCACATAGCATAGGAACAAGTGCACCTTAGTGAATTTCTAAAACAAAATTGAGTAGTTATCTATTTAATGAAATTACAAACTTGACATTTTCTGCAGTTTTGATAAGATCATGCAATTTCATGGTAGGAACTCCAGAAACCCTAGAGTTTGTTGGAGTTGTTGGAACTTGGCCTTTGTATAATTTATATATGTATGATCTAAAAGTACTGTGGAGTCCAGAAGCAGAGCAGTATTTTGGAGATACAAATATATCAAACTACAAAAATACAGAGATGGAGTATTCCACAAAGTAAGAGGAACAGATAGGTTTTGTACAAGTTTATAGCAATGAAATGAAGAGAAATGAAAGAAGATATGATACCAATGCAGACCCTTGAGTGTGAAAAGTCAATTGTGTACATAGGCACATATAAAAAATGAAAGACAATTAATAACAAATAAAATAATGATGCTTTAGTGTCTTGACCACCAATTCTCAATATACATTAGATTTCATCATTATTATAGTTGACTTTACTATTAAACTGATATACATACAGACTGATATAGTATAATATAATGGACATAACTATGTGGCCTGTGAATGAAATCATATGAGGAATGGGTCATTTGAAAGCTGGTAATCAGTATTACAATTCTGCTGACAAATGTTAAGCATGACTTCCATGGGGTTGCATATAAAAAGACGGAACTGAACCAGTTTCATTTAATACAAAGATCATTTAGGACTGATCTCTTTAGTTCCACTCTAGTTCCAAGACCTCAGGATATCAACCAGTCATAGATTGGTTTCCTCCAAAATGTTTTAAACACTACTAGCAACAATTACTTGATTGTCTATGTCCTATGAATTGACATTCATTGGGACCATATTTTCAACTGGTCATATAATACATAATACCTAGAATGTATGTTACATGAGACATTCTCTTATACTAAAGTGTTCAAGGTCATCTCAAGGGAGGAACTTGTGAAGAGACAAGCAAATAGTCAAGACTAAGATGAAGAGACTCAAAGGACCAGATTGATTGTCTTGGATACAAGAGTACACATTCTGGAAGACCAGAGTTGAATGAGGTAAAATTGTGGATATGACAGTAATGCAGATCTACACAAATTTTGGCCAGGTTTCTAATCAAAGGCTTTTTTCTTCTGGTGAAAAATTGGACCTGCTGTAGAGGTTAGGCAATGGCACAGGTAAACCCCTGGGTACAGTGACCATACCCATATCTGCGATGTACCCATATCCATCATCATGGGTATGGGTTTAGTTTGACCCAACTCGAGGCAGTTTCCTGGTGAGTCTACAAAGTTCATGCTCGTCGAAGGTGAGGAGATAGCATATTGTCTTTCCACAGAGTCTTGATTATAATTCTTGAGAAGTGTGCATAAGTATTCCATATATTTATGCCATACATGTGAATGCAGCTAGCTTACATGTACTGGATGGGACATTGTGATTGATTTATTGGTTGTGTTTGTATCACACCTAAAACAGGAAGGTGATGGTTCAAGGTCAAGGTGTAAATAAGCATAGCCACATTGACTCTGGATTTATATATATTTATGTGGCTGATGTAGCTGTGTTTGAGT